>SKCR01036854.1:0-111656 GCA_019454045.1 Zanthoxylum bungeanum | reverse complement strand
CCCATATCAGTACCGGTTTGGGGCTAGGCCCACATCTACATCAGTATTAGTTTTTGGGGATGAGTCCCAGGGTCGAGGCCCACATCAGCATCAGTTTCAGGGATAAGTCCCATGGCCGAGGCCTACCTCATCATCTGTATCAGTTGCGGGGATGAGTCCCAGGGCCGAGGCCTTCGTCATCATCAGTATCAGTTGTAGGGATGAGTCCCAGGGTCAAGCCCACAACAGTATTGGTTTCAGGGATGAGTCTCAGGTGTTGGACAATTATGACCCATAGCATCACTATTTGTACATATCATGGTGTTGTTGTACAAATTAACTATGTGACAAAGGAAATTGCTCTCTTATCATTTGTGATTAGATCACCTAGATGTATAAATGATAGGAGGTCCCTATGATTAGTTCCTGGATTGAGATGATATGAGACAGTATCAGTCCTTGAAGGATTAATCATTAAATATCCCTAGTCGTAGTATTATCGAGACTGGACATCGATAATGCGGAATAGACTAGTATTACACTTGTGCGTGTTATGTGAGATCATAACGACATAGTTCTCATATATTTGGGTATATGATACTCATGCAAGTGTAATAGGAGGTTGTGTTTTACCGATGGTACGGAAAACAGCTTCGCTCTGGATAGACCCCTCGGAATTCCATTGGTAGTATGACTATGTGTCTATGGAAGTCTGAAATCAGGGTAGATGTATTTGGTCTTAACCTGAGACTTGCACCGCTAATACTTGCGACAATCGGTATGCTTTAGTTTTGGTCGTCCAGGGCTTTAACAGGTTCTGTGTACGCCTCTGCTGGGTATATCGAGAATCGTAGTGTATTAGGTGTGATGTCAAGACGGAAGTATTACTCCAGTCATAGTGGAGATGATGTCACGTAGGATACGGTACTAGTGCTCTTAAGTACTGCAGTCATCGGGATATTATGACTAGGTCATGTATGTCCGATCATAGAGACTAGTTATCAGACATCCGACATGTGCTTCGTACGGGGCAGACACATTCCAGCCTCAGGCCTAGCACGTGACAATTCGATACTGGATCGACATACGTAATACTACGTATACTACGCCTGACATAGATTATATATTCCAGTAAGAATATTTCTGGAGAATTGGGTAGGCACTGTGCTTTGCTAGAAGCCAACCATGTCTTGTAAATCGGTAAGCAGTGGTACGAGGTACGCACGTATTCGGATAATCCGATGACCGTATTTACTGCCAACATATCCATGGATCTCTTGGGTCGCTTCCCAAAGATTCACCGATGACAGTTGATTTAATTAGAATTAATCTGGGATTAATTAAGAGAGATAATTAATCTGGGATTAATTAAGAGAGAGAAAATTAATCTGTGATTAATTGAGGTATTATTTAATCTGGGATTAAATGTGTTCGGAAGAGAGAGAACGCGATTAATTTGGAATTAATCGGTAAAATAAATTTAATAGTTAAATTTGATTTTTCTATTTAATTTATTCGTATGGGCTAAAATTAATATATCGGATATGTTAATATGAATTGAATTTCATTACGAAATAAAAGTTGGACTTTAATGCGAACGAGCGAATTAATTTAGAATTAATTCGTAGACGACATTCGTAATATATTTGCGAGACATCGTTATTTAATTAAATTAGATTTAATTATTTAGCAACGAAAGTTCGTTTAATCGGATTAAACGGAACCGAGCCGCGACAAATGTTCGTAGAGACATTTGAATTTTGAATTCAAATGTGGGGCCCACTTCACATGTGGTAGTTGGGAGGGTAGTTGGCATTTATGCCAAGCCACCCACCATCCAACTACCTTGGAATGGTTTTGGTGAAACCATTTACCCAACTACCTTGTTTAGGTAAAAGGGTAAATTTGTTTTACCTAAAACTCTTCTCTCTCTCTTCACTTGTGTATGCATCACACTTGACACTTTGAACAAAATGAAACCCTAATATCCTCTCAAAATGGCGTGAGCTTTCTCTATTCCTTTTGATTTTGTTGCAATTTCAAAGGAGCTAGCACTTCACAAATCAATTAAATCCAATTTAATTAAATAATAATGCTAGATCCGTAGGTGGACCTCCAAGTCCGAAACATATATACAATATATATGCCAATATATCCAATATATTTTCCTAACATTTTCCTCTGAATCAACTAAGCCTTGGCTTTGGCTCAACAAGCTTAATGATTCCAGTTAAGCGGGACCCAATGACCTTGGAAAGCTTCATAATCGATGTCGATGAACAATAAGTGATCTTGACTTTGGCCAACAAATCATAACTTGGGCAAGACATACGATATGGAACAAAGCCTTCATTATTCAAACACATCCGCGATGGACAAATGTCTTGACTTTGGCGAACAAACCAGTGCCAATCTTTGATCTTGAGAATGAATCATTCAATGGAAGAAAAGCGCTTAATTTTTGTTGATGGTTTTTCGCGTAATTGGCAACCAATTAATTATCTTTGATTAGGTCTCATCATACACCCTTAAAAATACATTCTAAAACCATAATAAGGCGCGATAAATAAATTAATAATGATATGCGGATGGATATCTCACAAATTGTTCCTAGAACAAATCACTCCCTTTCCTCTCTCCCGGCTAGCACTATTCTAACTTCTACCCAATTACATAATACATCAAAGAAACCTCATTACATTGAGGGGAATTGGTGAGAAGAGAATTACAAAGAATCGAGAGATAAAGGCTGGACACGCAGGTCCAATTTAATAAATTCTAAATTTATTACAACAATTTCCAAAATTTCCCTCACCCTTCTAATATCCATCCGATATACATTATTCATACAACACATCCATGTATTCACACAAAGCATGTTATTCAATCAATCTAATCCAATTAATTAATCTTTGAATTAAGTGATCATCCAATGTTCAAAAAATGATTTGATTTGCGCGAGTCCAACTCGTTTAAGAATAAGTACTCAAAGTACGAATTCTTGAATTATATCGAACTAAAATTTTAAATCCAATTTATTTTGTATTCAATACTAATTCTTTATTTAATTCCAAATTAAATAATTACACTTTTAATGCGTCTTTACGACTTAGATTCTAAATCTAATCTTAATGGGTCTCAAAGCCCAATTAACATCCAATGTCAATTTAATTAAAGTCCAATGGGCTTTCAATTAATTTATTAAGGCATGGACTTTGGCAACCAAAGCCCAATAATGAATCACCCTTTGCCACAAAATTAATTTTGGCCCATTAGGCCCAATTATTATTTAAAGGCTCATTTATTATATTTGGACTTAATTGAATGGTTTTAAGCCCAATTTGGATCCAATCCAATTGTCCTAAACCAACTTGGCCCAACCAAGCCCATTAGGCCCAAATACAACAATTTTAGCCCAATTCCAAATTCAGCCGAACTAATTAAATTTTAATATTCCAAATATCATGATTTAATTAATTAAAGTGTATAGCCACAATTAATTATTCAAATCAACATTTCCAAAATACAAATTTACATAATTAATCATGCTTTAATATTATCAATACATGTCCAATATTATTGAAACAAAATCAATTCATTCCATGCTTTAATGCTCACGACAATTATGGATTTTTTTCATTAATTTTTATTTCACTCCAATTAAATCACAAATCAATTTATCCATGCATTTTAAACACATCCAATGGTCCAAAAATCAAAATCACCATGAGCTTAGGGTTCTACAACATTCGGCCAAGCCAACTTCTTAGGGGAAAATTAATCCAATTAATTTTTCATCAAATTGATCATGCATAACACTTAGTTATCATTATGTAAGCATACTCAAACAAACAATTTGATCAAATCATGCTTAAATCAAAATTACCCAAATCCAATTATATAAACCCTAAGTTCATTCATTTCATGCTCAAATTGGCTCATGATACCATTGTTTTGTTTCTAAGGTCAAACAAAGATCATTTCAAGCATAAAATCATGTGAATACGTAAAGAAGTATAGCATAATTATACTTACAACGATCGGTTGGTCGGATGTGTTGATAACAAAATTTTGCTTCCTTTGAAATGCTCCAAGCTTTCTTTGAATGATGTTCAGCTCCAAGCTTAAGTGATTTGAGATTCCAAACTCAATAGGAAGGTTTCCCTATCACCTTAGTATGAACTTTAAGTGCTAGCTTGGAAGAGATTTGTAACAAAAATCTTCCTATGGTGGATGAAGGCTTACGGCCAAGAGAGAAAGAAAATGAGAGTTTTGTTTTTTGTCTTGTGTTTTGTTTTTCTCTAAAATAATTACCAAAAATCCAAATACCAAATATTGTATATGGTTTATTCAAAACCAAAAAACAAAAGTGTTGAGTGCCAAAATTGCATTTAATGCTCTCAACCACCTCCATCACCAAAAGTGACTCAACTCACATCACTCAAAGTTGATGTGACTTCCATCACAAAAAGGTGACTAATGATGTGACTTGATGTGGGCCCCAAATTCAAAATCGGAGTGGGCCCGCAAACACATCCCGGGCTCGGATTTGTTAATTCCGAATCAACGAATTTTTCGTGGCGACATAATTAAATCAACTTTAATTAAATAATTATGCCTATCAAAATTACTATTAATGTCACTCGCGAATTAATTCTAAATTAATTTGTTCGCCCGAATTAAAATCCAATTTAAATTATGTTATGAAATCTAATTTCATTTAATATATCGAATATATTATTTTATCGATTAATTCCGAATTAATCATTCTCTCTCTTCTAATATAATTTTATCACAGATAAAATCTTTCCGCAATTAATCCTAGATTAATTTTCTCTCTCTTATAATTAATCCTAGATTAATTATGTTCGAGTCATACTTTATCGGTGAATCTTCGGGAAGTGACCCATGAGATCCATGGATATGTTGGCAGTAAATACGACCGTCAGACTATCCGAACACGTGCGTACCTCGTACCACGTTCTTACCGATTTACGAGACATGGTTGGCTTCTAGCAAGGCGCCGTGCCTACCCAATTCTCCAGAAATATTCTTTAAGGAATATATAATCTATAACAGGCGTAGTATACGTAGTATTGCGTATTGCGATCCAGAATCTGATGTCACATGCAAGGCCTGGGGTTTGTGGACGCTGGAATTCGGCCGAGGTCCACAATCAGAATTTGTAGGTTGGGGGCATCAGCGATCCTGCAAGACATAGATAGAGTGAGCGGGAGCAGACTACCCACCGGTGTGGTGGGTGCCGGGAGCACTCCGACGCCCAAGTCAGTAGTATGAAATGAGCAGTAAAATATAAATGTGAAAGTAAGGTTGGATGTTACCTTGAACTATTTGGGCGACCGTGAGGGCCGTGTAATATGTGAGGGGATCAAGGATTGAGAGCATGAAGTATTAGGGTGGGAGAAATGAGACTTGAATGAATTCTTCCCGTATTCTTTTCATATTTATAGATAAAACATGATCTGATGTTGGTGTATTTGGTAATGGTTTTGGAGTAAGTGAGGATTAGTGCTAGAATTAGGTTAAGTGGAGTGGTGGGGATTAGTGCTAGAATTAGGTTAAGTGGTCATGCTTTTTGTTAGTTTATGATTTTAATTGTAATCAAATAATACATAATTCTTTGGGCTTTGGTCCTTATTTTCGGGCCTAACATGCTGATGGGCTTAAGGTGAAAGACAGTTTTACCCTTGGACCAAATTTGGCCCATACAGTTTGTCCCTTACTCTCTAAGTCAAAGAATTTTTGTTTTAGAGAGTATATTTATCCGTGCCGTATGTGAAAAAAGAGTGTAAGAGTGTATTACCTTCTGCCAAATGTCGTATCAAAATATATACAAAAACGTGGGTTTCTGTTTGTATGCATCTGATTCTAGGGTCATGGAGTACGTGTCTTTGACCGAACTGAAATAGAGTTTCAGGAGTTCATGAGTCCAGGGGAATGTTCCTTGTCGACTGAACCAAACGGTAGTTCAGGAGTATGCTTTGACTCGACATGAGTCCAGGGGAATGTCCATTGTCGACTGAACCAAACGGTGGTTCAGGAGTTTACTTGACTCGACATGAGTTCAGGGGAATGTCCCTTGTCGACTGAACCAAACGGTAGTTCAGGAGTTTACTTGACTCGACATGAGTCCAGGGGAATGTCCCTTGTCGACTGAACCAAACGGTGGTTCAGGAGTTTACTTGACTCGACATGAGTCCAGGGGAATGTCCCTTAACGACTGAACCAATCGGTGGTTCATGAGTATACTTGACTCGACATGAGTCGAGGGGAATGTCCCTTGTCGACTGAACCAAACGGTGATTCAGGAGTTTACTTGACTCGTCATGAGTCGAGGGGAATGTCCCTTGTCAATCTGAACAAAACGGTAGTTCAGGAGTATGCTTTGACTCGACATGAGTCTAGGGGAATGTCCCTTGTCGACTGAACCAAACGGTGGTTCAGGAGTTTATTTGACTCGATATGAGTCTAGGGGAATGTCCCTTGTCGACTGAAACAAACGGTGGTTCAGGAGTTTGCTTTGACTCGACATGAGTCTAGGGGAATGTCCCTTGTCGACTGAACCAAACGGTGGTTCAGGAGTATGCTTTGACTCGACATGAGTCTAGGGGAATGTCCCTTGTCAATCTGAACAAAACGGTAGTTCAGGAGTATGCTTTGACTCGACATGAGTATAGGGGAATGTCCCTTGTCGACTGAACCAAACGGTGGTTCAGGATTTTACTTGACTCGACGTGAGTCTAGGGGAATGTCCCTTGTTGACTGAACCAAACGGTGGTTCATGAGTTTATTTGACTCGACATGAGTCTAGGGGAATGTCCCTTGTCGACTGAACCAAACGGTAGTTCAGGAGTATGCTTTGACTCGACATGAGTCTAGGGGAATGTCCCTTGTCGACTGAACCAAACGGTGGTTCAGGATTTTACTTGACTCGACGTGAGTCTAGGGGAATGTCCCTTGTCGACTGAACCAAACGGTGGTTCAGGAGTTTATTTGACTCGACATGAGTCTAGGGGAATGTCCCTTGTCGACTGAACCAAACGGTGGTTCAGGAGTATGCTTTGACTCGACATGAGTCTAGGGGAATGTCCCTTGTCGACTGAACCAAACGGTGGTTCAGGAGTTTACTTGACTCGACATGAGTCCAGGGGAATGTCCCTTATCGACTGAACCAAACGGTGGTTCAGGAGTTTACTTGACTCGACATGAGTCCAGGGGAATGTCCCTTGTCGACTGAACCAAACGGTGGTTCAGGGGTTTACTTGACTCGACATGAGTCCACGGGATGTCCCTGTCGACTGAACCAAACGGTGGTTCAGGAGTTTACTTGACTCGACATGAGTCCAGGGGAATGTCCCTTGTCGACTGAACCGGATGAAGGTCAGGATATTCAATTGACTCTACATGAGCCATTCAGGATATTCATTTGCCTGTTGAGTTGACTGGCAGAAGGTTGATAATAAAGTCCCATACGGAGAATTTTTCTTTGTCTTGTGTTTCAAGTCAATTATACATTTTGATGAAGGTACAAAGAAGTCTACAAATATTAAATCTGATGGAAGTCTAAGAAGATTTCATTCTACAATAATTGAAAAAAGTACATCAGAGTCTACATGACCCGATGAAGGTCCAAGAAAGTACACACGCACTATACCTGATGAAGGTATATGAGAGTCTACACATTCTATTATACCTGATGTAGGTACATAGGAGTCTACACACTCCGTATATGATGAAGATCCACGAGGGTCTCCATTTTTTAGTCTACATGATCTAATAAAAGTCAACGAGGATATCTACTCTACCAAACCTGAAGAAGGTTTTTGAGAGTTTTTCCTATTCATGCTACTAGTTATGATGAAAGTCAATGATACAACCGTCGAATGGACTATCAAATGGACCTGATGAAGGTCCATAAGGCACAGTCGAAAAAACCTAATGAGTATCTATGAGAATCTTCATACTACAAGACCTGATGAAAGTCACGAGACTACTGTCGAATGGACATGTCGCATGGACTTGATGAATATCTATCAAGGTTATTACTCATTCTCTTGATGAGGAATTATGAGACTACGGTCGAATGGACTTTATGAAAGTCCAAAGAATTCATCACTCACTCTCATAGACCGGATTAAGGTCCATGAGACTACAATAGATAGACTTGATGAAAGCCATCAATGTCATCTCCATTCTACGAGACTTCTGACTTGGCGAATGGCCTTGATGAAATTCCAAGGAAGTCATTACTCATTCACTTGATAAGAATTTTTGAGACTACGGTCGAATGGACTTGTCGAATGGACTCGATGAAAGTCCAAAGAATTCATCACTCACTCTCATAGACCGGATTAAGGTCCATGAGACTACAATAGTTAGACTTGATGAAAGCCATCAATGTCATCTCCATTCTACGAGACTACTGACTTGGCGAATGGCCTTGATGAAATTCCAAGGAAGTCATTACTCATTCACTTGATAAGAATTTTTGAGACTACGGTCGAATGGACTTGTCGAATGGACTCGATGAAAGTCCAAAGAATTCATCACTCACTCTCATAGACCGGATTAAGGTCCATGAGACTACAATAGATAAACTTGATGAAAGCCACCAATGTCATCTCCATTCTACTACGAGACTACGGTTGAATGGACTTGTCGAATGGACTCGATGAAAGTCCAAAGAATTCATCACTCACTCTCATAGACCGGATTAAGGTCCATGAGACTACAATAGATAAACTTGATGAAAGCCACCAATGTCATCTCCATTCTACGAGACTACGGTTGAATGGACTTGTCGAATGGACTCGATGAAAGTCCAAAGAATTCATCACTCACTCTCATAGACCGGATTAAGGTCCATGAGACTACAATAGATAAACTTGATGAAAGCCACCAATGTCATCTCCATTCTACGAGACTACGGTTGAATGGACTTGTCGAATGGTCTTGATGGAAGCCCAAGGAAGTCATTCCTCACTATACTAGACTTGAAGAAGGTTCATGATACTACAATGGAATGAACTTGATGAAAGTCAGCACTCCTCACTCTCCTATGAGACTACTGTCGACTGGACCTGTCGAATGGACTTGATGGAAGTCCAAGGAGGTCATGGTCGAATGAACCTGATGAAGGTCCATGAAGCTATGGTCGAATGAACTTGATGGAATGACTACACGAATCTTCATTCTACCAATCTATGTTACTACTATCGAATGGAAATGACAAAGGTCTCCGAGACATGGTCGAATGAAACTAATGCATGTCTATGAGGACCACCACTCTACTACACCTAATGAAGGTCCATGAAGGTTTTTCATACTACCTAACTTGATAAAGGTTGGTCGATTGGACCAAACGAGGTCAAAGAAAATTTTCATTCTGACCTGATGATGGTCAGGGGACTAGGGTCGAATGAACCTGATGAAGGTTCATGGGGCTTTTCCAATACTTTCTATAGTTTATGGAAATCCATCCATGTAGTCTAGAGTGGATGATAATCTCCATACGTAGTGTGAAGATGATTATCCTCATATGTAGTATGGAAGAGATGGATGTCTATCAAGGTCATTACTAATTATACAAGGCTTGAATAAGGTCAATGAAACTACAATAGAATAAACTTTGATGAAAGTCACATATAATTTCCATACTACCTAACCTGATATAGGTTGGTCGATTGGATCTATAGGAGATCCAAGAGGATTCTTCATTCTACCAGGCATATCAAAGATTCCCTATGTAGTATGGAGTTTGTAATATTAAATCAATGTAGCTTGGAGATGATGACTACTAACCTTGAACTTAGTCTGGAGGAGTTGATAATAATTCCAAGTAGTCTAGAAGAGATGGGAGTTTTCCATGTAGCCTGGAGTTGATGGTCATTCACCTCGTCGTATGACAATATTTCCCTGTCTCTAGGATGTGGGCTTGTTGTGGCTCTTGTGTGTAAATAGCTCACTTTTATGCTTAAAGTCCAATGTAGGTTCCATGATGGTGTGTGGATATCTTGGTATTGTTGTTTGATATTGAGAGTAGTAGTTTTAGTTTTAGGACAGAATCGAAGGTGTTTTATATTTAGGTTAACTTTTATTAGCCAGGTTCAAGAGCCATAATTATTGAATTTGATGGGATGATTAAGGATAATGGAGGCTTATTTGCCTCATGCCAATCTTCATTTGGAGCATCCTCTTCATGTCTAGTCTACATCTTTGCAATGTTGAGTGGGATAGAATCCTCATGATTTGTATCCTTGCAATGTTGAGTGAAACCTTAGGTAGCTCAGCCTACATGTCGATCGTGTCGAATGGAACTTCAGCCAATGGCTAATCCTTCCTTCTTGTCGTGCCGATTGAACCTCGGTCTCTAGTTAAGACCTCTTCCTTTTCACGTCGAGTGAAGTCTCAAACTCTCTATATACTTCTTACTTCTTTCAGCCACCTAGCTAGGATTGCTTCATTGTCGTGTGGAAAATATGACATCTTTTTACTGGTAGTCGGACTCCTGGTAGACTATAGATAATCGCTCTTTTGAACTCTTTCATTCGTCTAAGCATGGTGGAAGTGATATGCTATGTTTGGTCGACCGGGAGAATGAGTTGATTCATTTTTGATTTGGCAGATGCTTGTCTGATAGTGGATTATTGTTTGCTTCATTATTGAATACCTCCAATGTTGGATCAAATGGTAGAATGAATGAGGAGTTTTGTATCTCTTCATCGTTGGGAGGCAGTGGAGATATGTTCCAATTACTTCAATAGGTCCATGTTGGAGCTTCGTATGGTTGAAATTTTCTCCTGAAAAATTCATTGTTGCTCTTGAGTGACGGCTAACTGAGTGGCTGCTTGAAGCCATGGATTGTTATGTATGTGAGGATCATAGATGGAGATAACTTTTCCTGCTATGAATCGCTAAGGCCCCACGGTGGGCGCCAAATTGTGGACGCTGGAATTCGGCCGAGGTCCACAATCAGAATTTGTAGGTTGGGGGCATCAGCGATCCTGCAAGACATAGATAGAGTGAGCGGGAGCAGACTACCCACCGGTGTGGTGGGTGCCGGGAGCACTCCGACGCCCAAGTCAGTAGTATGAAATGAGCAGTAAATATATAAATGTGAAAGTAAGGTTGGATGTTACCTTGAACTATTTGGGCGACCGTGAGGGCCGTGTAATATGTGAGGGGATCAAGGATTGAGAGCATGAAGTATTAGGGTGGGAGAAATGAGACTTGAATGAATTCTTCCCGTATTCTTTTCATATTTATAGATGAAACATGATCTGATGTTGGTGTATTTGGTAATGGTTTTGGAGTAAGTGAGGATTAGTGCTAGAATTAGGTTAAGTGGAGTGGTGGGGATTAGTGCTAGAATTAGGTTAAGTGGTCATGCTTTTTGTTAGTTTATGATTTTAATTGTAATCAAATAATACATAATTCTTTGGGCTTTGGTCCTTATTTTCGGGCCTAACATGCTGATGGGCTTAAGGTGAAAGACAGTTTTACCCTTGGACCAAATTTGGCCCATACAGGGTTAGAATAGTGTCTGCCCCGTATGAAGCATATATCAGATCACAAACAACTAGTCTCTATAATCGAATAATCATGACCTTGTCATATTATCCCGATAGTTGCAACATAATAGAGAACCGATTCTGTATCCCTCTGTGATCATCATCTCCATATGACTGAAGTGATACTTCCATCTTGACATCACACCCAATACACTACGATTCTCAATAAATCCAGAAGAGGCGTACATAGAACATGTTAAAGTCCCGGACGACCAAAACCAAAGCGTATTGATTTTCACAAGTATTAGCGATACAAGTCTCAGGTTAAGACCAAATACACATACCCTGAAGCAGATTCCCATAGACACATAGACATACTACCAATGGGATTCCGCGGGGTCTATCCAGAGCGAAGCTGTTTCCCCGTACCATCAGTAAACACAACCTCCTATCACACTTGCATAAGTATCCAATACTTAAATATATGAGAACTATGTTGTTACGCTTCCATAACACGCACAAGTGCAATACTAGTCTATTCTGCATTATCGATGTCCAGTCTCGATAATACTACTACGACTAGGGATATTTAATGATTAAACCTTTGTGGATTGATATTGTCTCATATCTTATAATCTGAAACTAATCATAAGGACTTTTATCATTTATATATACAAGTAATCTAATTACAAAATGATAAAATGCAATTTCCATTGTCACATAGTTAATTTTTACAAAAACCACAATGTCTTTTACAAATAGTGACGGTATAGGTCATAATTGTCCAACAATCACGCTATGTCTAATGTTTTACCAGAGCGACCTAAGTTTCGAATACTTATACCCTAATAATAATGTCAATATTGGACATAAGTAGTAAGAACCCATTCATCTCTGTATTAAGACGAACCATCCAATAATGCTCCAACATTATTAATACTATTACTTAAATAAACTAATCATGGGAGATTTATGACAATCAAGTCATTAACATATTTGGGTCAAAATGAAAATTTTAATTTAAAACATGCAATGCATATCCAATATGACATATGCATAATTAAATTAAAATTATAGAGGCATAGATTCAAATACAAGAAAAGTTATGACTCATTGAGTTCAATCTTTCCACAATTACCACTTTCTCTCAAAAATCCATTTTTCAAGAAAAGTGGCAAAACGAGCAACAAATACATTTTGTTGCTCAGAATCATAGAATTGATATCCCAAATAAATTTTAGGATATCCAACGTGTTAGTGTCCTAAACATGCCCAAGGTCTCTAAGTCATGATATTGTGTGTGAATGATCAAGAAATTTTACGGAAAAAACTTACATTGAACAGATGTTGGTTTTCAAAAATTCTTTGTATGTTGAAGAAGCTCCAAGCTTTGTTGAAAGTTTCCAACCCAAGGGTGAGTTTCCCTATCACCTCACAAGACTCTTTAAGTGCTAGCTTGCTTGATTTTTGAAGCAAAAATCAATGGAGAAGATGAAGATGTTCACGTCAATAGAGGGAGAGAAGAGAGAGTTTTAGTTTTTTGATATTTTGTTTCAAAAACAAAGTAATACACAAGTTGACTTTCAAAAGGTGTATATGTTTTCAAAAAGAAAAACAAAGTGTGTTGGATAAGTTACATTAAAAGCTCCCAACCACTTCCATCAACTAGATTGACAATTGATGTAAGTTAGTGGGTCCCACACTTAAATTCAAAATTCAAGTTGGGTTGCTCAACACACTTCGGGCTCGGGTTCATTTAATCCGATTAAACGAATTTTCCTTCGCGACGTAATTAAATCAAATTTAATTAAATAATAATGCTTAACAAAATATTACGAAAGTCGATTATGAATTAATTCCAAATTAATTCGTTCGCCCTAATTAAAATCCAATTTTAATTCCGTATTGAAATCCGATTTCAATTAATATATCCAATATATTATTTAATCGATTAATTCCAAATTAATCACTTTCACTCTTCTATTTGAATTTTATCCCAGATAAATTCTTGCCGTAATTAATCCAGATTAATTTTCTCTCTCTCATAATTAATCCCAGATTAATTCTGTTCAAGTCAAATGTCTTCGATGAATCTTTGGGAAGAGACCAAAGAGATCAATGGATGTGTTGGTAGTAAATACGGTTATCAGACTATCCGAACACGTGAGTACCCCGTACCAAGTTCTTACCGATTTACAAGACATGGTTGGCTTCTAGCAAAACACCATGCCTTCATAATTCTCCAGAAATATTCAACGAGGAATTTATAATCTTTATCAGGTATAATATACAATGTATTACTTATTACGATCCAGTATCGTGTTGGACAATTATGACCCATAGCATCACTGTTTGTACAGAACATGGTATTGTTGTACAAATTAACTATGTGACAAAGGAAATTGCTCTTTTATCATTTGTAATTAGATTACCAAGATATATAAATGATAAAATTCCATATTATTAGTTCCAGATTGATAAGATATGAGACAGTATCAATCCATGAAGGTTTAATCATTAAAACATCCCTAGTCGGAGTATTATCGAGATTGGACATCGATAATGCGGAATAGACTAGTATTTCACTTATGCGCGTTGTGGGAGCATAACGTCATAGTTCTCATATATTTGGGTATTGGATACTCATGCAAGTGTAATAGGAGGTTGTGTTTACCGATGGTACAGAAACAGCTTCGCTTTGGATAGACCCATCAGAATTCCATTGGTAGTATGACTATGTGTCTATGGAAGTCCGAATCAGGGTAGGTGTATTTGGTCTTAACCTGAGACTTGCACCGCTAATAGTTGCGACAATCAATATACTTTGGTTTTGGTCATCCAGGGCTTTAATCGGTTCTGTGTACGCCTCTTCATGGTATATTGAGAATCGTAGTGTATTGGGTGTGATGTCAAGATGGAAGTATCACTCCAGTCATAGTGGAGATGATGGTCACATATGATACGGAACTAGTAATCTTTAGTACTGCAGTCATCAGGATAATATGATTAGGTCATGATTATCCGATTATAGAGACTAGTTACCAGAGATCCGACATGTGCTTCGTACGGGGCAGACACAATTCCAGCCCCAGGCCTAACACGTGAGATCCGATACTGGATCGCAATACGCAATACTACGTATACTACGGCTGATATAGATTACATATTCCTTTAAGAATATTTCTGGAGAATTAGGTAGGCACGGTGCTTTGCTAGAAGCCAACCATGTCTTGTAAATCGGTAAAAACGTAGTACTAGGTACGTACGTGTTCGGATAGTCCGACGACCGGATTTACTGCCAACATATCCGGGGATCTCATGGGTCGCTTCCCGAAGATTCACCAATGACGTATGACTCGAACATAATTAATCTGGGATTAATTAGAAGAGAGAGAAAATTAATCTGGGATTAATTACGGAGATATTTTATCTAGGATAAAATATTATTTAAAAAAGAGAACGATTAATTTGGAATTAATCGATAAATTCATATATTCGATATATTAAACGAAATTAGATTTCGACACGGAATTAAAATTGGATTTTAATTCGGGCGAACGTGTTAATTTAGAATTAATTCGCTAGCGACGTGAATAGTAATTTTGCTAGGCAAAATTATTTAATTGAATTTGATTTAATTACGTCGCAACAGAAAATTCGTTAATTCAGAATTAGTGAACCCAAGCCCGGGAGTGTTTGCGGGCCCACTCGCGTTTCGAATTTAAGTGCGGCCCACAAGTCACATCGTCATTCAAGTGATGGATGTCTTGTCACTTTGAGTGATGTGATGTCTAGTCACTTTTGAGTGATGTGAATAGTTGAAAGGCTTTTAAAGCCTTGTACCATTTTTCTTGGAAAGTGGGATTTGGTAAATGGTTATTTGATTTTTTGAAAATAAAAAAAACACAACACACCAGCACAACTCTTCTTCTCTCTCCCTCAAACTTTCGTCCAAGGGCCGAATTTTTCTTTCATTTTGTTTCTCCATTGCCGAGAACAAGAAGAAGATTTAGAAAGAATTTGTGGCAAATTTTTCCAAGTGCTAGCACACTAAAGAGTCATCCAAAGGTGATATGGAAACAAACCCTTGAGCATGGAATCCATTCCCAAGCCATATTTCATAAATGAAACATGCAGTATTTGCAAGCATTATCCAAATGGATATACCGTGGCAACAGTTAAAAAGGTTTCGTCATAATCAACACAATGCTGATAACGATACCTTTTCGCTACAAGCCTAGCTTAGTACGTTGGTATGTTGCCTTCCATGTATGTCTTCCTTGAAGACTTATATAGTACCAGTAGGCACAATGCCTTCCGGTACAACAACTAGTATCCAAACTTGGTTGTTTACAAGGAATCATTTTGGACTTCAAGGCACTTTGCCATATTAGGGAGTCGATACCTTGTATCACTTCCTCATACGTAGTCAGTTCGTATTCCTCAATAAGATTGACATCTTTATGAGGTGAGATCGGAAACCCATACCCCAGGTTGTCTTCTGACTCTCTGCGACTTACGTGGTTCTTGTGTATTCGAAGATTATTGGTATAGTTTCATCCTTGATGAACTATTTGTGTTCCATTAAGGAATCGGTGCCTGGAATAGTATTACCCCGATTTTCATTGAGTTTTACTTTCCTCCCACTTACCACAGCATATAGGTATTCCTCTATGGAAAACCGAATGGTGAGCAACAATTACATTGTTCTCTTTTGAGATGTATAAGTACTATACTTTGGTTTCCCTAGGATAACCTACAACTTAGGCACTTATCCGATTTGGGTTTTAGTTTGGTATCATCCAAACATATGTCTAGCATTCCCAAATCATTAGGAATGAGAAATCCCAGTTTCTCTCATGTTCATATCTAATATGAATTCTGTCAAACAGATTTTATGGAACCTTATTAAAAATAAATTTTGCACTGTTTATGCGTATCCGTTGAAGGAAATGGTAGCTCAGAGCGACTCATGATTAACCTTATCATAACCAACAAAATTCGGTTTCTCCAGGCTTAGGCCTAATATGTTATTTTATCAAATAAAGTAACTTATTAGTTTCCAGGACTATCCTGAAATTTTATTCCCAATTTGAAAATTAAAGTCGTTTAAATACATTTTCACCCAGGATTATGTTTTAAACACCAATCTTTCAATTTATCTTGATTCTAATAGTCCAACTATTTATCAACGATTTCATGTACTATTTATTATAATGATTACTATAGTCCAACTATATAATCAACTATAATTTAATAGTTAACTTCAATTATATTGATTACTATAATCCAATTATAAAATCAACTATTAATTGAAATTAGTTAATTCAAATATATTAATTACTATAATCCAATTATATAATCAACTATAAATGAAATAGTTTGAATACAGTCCAACTGTTTATTAAAACAACGTTTAAATATTAGTCCAACTAACATTTAATTTATTTGACGAAAAATTTGAAATGAGCGCGTATGGCAAGTTACTAAACGAATATTGCAAATTTAATACTTGCATCCCACTATTTTTCGGTGAGCCTCTAACCATCTGTTGAGTACTTGGGAAACCTTGTTTCCTAGTGGGCTAGAATCCCGTTAAATAACACACAATCTTGACTTTGGCCAACAAACTGTATGATAATTAACTAGGTAGATCTCTAAGATCAATTGGATCCAATCCAATTCCTAGATCCAGTAGGTGGGCATCCAAGTCCGAAACATATATCTTATATATGCCAATATATCCAATATATTTCCTAACCTTTTTCCTCTGAATCAACTAAGCCTTGGCTTTGGCACAACAAACTTAGTGATCCCAGTTAAGCGGAACCCATTGACCATGGAAAGCTTCGTAATCAATGTCGATGGACAAGAAGTGATCTTGACTTTGGCCAACAAATCACGACTTGGACAAGTCACCGATATGGAACAAAGCTTTCGTGATTCAAACACATCCTCGACGGACAAAGGCCTTGACTTTGGCCAACAAACCAATGCAAGTCTTGGATCTTGAGTAAGAATCACTCAATGGAAGGAAAAACGCTTAATATTTTGTGAGGGTTTTTCGCGTGCAAATTGGCAACCAATTTATTATCTTTGTTAAGGTCTCATCATCATACACCCTTAAACATGCATTCTAAACACATAATAAGGCGCATATAAATAAATATAATAATGATATGCGGATGGATACTTTACACATTGTTCCTAGAACAAATCTCTCTCTTTCCTCTCTCCCGCTAGCACAAGTATTGCTTCCACCCGTTACAAAACACTTCTAAAGAAACCTCATTTACATTGAGGGGAATAGGTGAGAAGAGAAATACAAAGAGTATGGAGGTAATAGGCTGGACACGCAGGTCCAATTAATAAATTCAAAATTTATTACAACAATTTCCAAAATTGCCCCACCCATCTAATATCAATCCGATATACATTATCCATGCATCGTAACCATGTATTCACACAAGGATGTTATCAATCAATCTAATCCAATTAATTAATCTGATAATTAATGACCATCCAATGTTCAAACAACGATTGATTTTACGCGAGTCAAACTCGTTTTGCGAATAAGTGCTCAATGTACGAATTCTCGAATTATATTAAACTACAAAATTAAATCCAATTCAATTTGCATTAATACTAATTCGCTTATTTAATTCCAAATTAAATATTACACTTTATTAATAAACCTTTACGACTTAAATTCCAAATTAATCGTTACGGGTCTCAAAGCCCGATTAACATCCAATATTAATTTAATTAAAGTCTAATGGGCTTTCAATTAATTTCTTAAGGCATGGACTTTTGGTCAACTTAGGTCAAACCCAATTACCAAAGCCCATTTAAGGAATCACCCTTATATGCCTAGAAACCAATTTAGGCTCATTAGGCCCAATTAAAGTTAAAGGTCCATTAGTTATAATTGGACTTTATGGAAATGGTTTTAGGCCCAATTGGATCCAACCAATTTGCCTAAACCAATCTTGGTACAACCAAGCCCATTAAAGCTCAATTACAAATTTTCAAGCCCAAATCCAATTTAAGCCCATTTAATTAAACTACAAAAATTCCAAATTTCATATTTAATTAAACAAAGTGTATTGCCATAATTAATCACCCAAATTAACATTTCCAAAACATCAATTAGCCTAATTAATTATGCTTATTATCATCAATTAATGTCCAACATAATTGAATCAAAAATCAAACCCATTTTCATGCTATATATGTCTCGGCAATTTGGGCAATTTTATGTCCAATTCGTATTCAATCCAATTAAATCCAATTCAACATTAAATCAGCATTCCCAATTGATTTCAAGTCATCCAATGAATCAAAAATCAAAAAATTCCAAGACATTTATGGCACATCATTCTCGGCCAAGCCTCAAAAATTGGGGAAAAATTGATCCAATCAAACTTCAATTAAACATCATTTAAGCATACTCAATCAAGCAATTTCATCAAATCATGCTCAAATTGATTTTACCCAATTTTAACCCTAAAAAGTTTCATGCTCAATATTGGCTCTGATACCATTGTTGGGAAAATCTACGGTCCCGAGGATCGAATAAAGCAATGAAACATACATGTGAATACACGAAGAAGTTGCGGAATACTTACATCGATCGGTTGAGGCGATGCGGTGAAGAACAAAAACTTTTTAAGCCCTTTGAAGATCCTCCAAGGCTCACGGCAGTCACTGTTTTTGGTCTCCAAAAATTCGGCCATGGATCATCTTCCAAGCTCCAAGCTTTCGTGATGTGATTCCATGCTCACGGGTGCGGTTCCCTATCACCTTCGCAAGACTCTATTGTGTGCTAGCACTCTTGATTTTTGCCACAAAAATCATCAATTTTCCTTATTTTTGCGAGAGAGGGAGAAAGAAAGAGAAGATAGAATGTGTTGGTTGTTGGCAAAAAGTGTATCTAATACACTTATGAATTTCCAAAATTCATTTTCCTTATTTTTGCTTTCTAAAAGTCAAAGCATTAAAGCTTTGCCAACAACTACCATCAATCAATCAATCAATCAAATTGTCACATCACTCAAAGTGACATGTGATTGACGCTTGATGTGACTAATGATTTGATGCTTGATGTGACTTGCGGGCCGCACTTGAATTTGAAATGCGAGTGCACTCGCAAACACTCCCGGGCTCGGCTTCGCTAATTCCAAATTAACAAATTTCCGTTGCGACATAATTAAATAATTATGCCTAGCAAAATCACTATTCACGTCGCTAACGAATTAATTCTAAATTAACTCGTTCGCCCGAATTAAAATCTAATTTCAATTCCGCGTCGAAATCCAATTTCTTATAATATATCGAATATATTATTTTATCAATTAATTCCAAATTAATCGTTATCTCTCTTTACATGATATTTTATCCTAGATAAAATATCTCCGCAATTAATCCCATATTAATTTTATTTCTCATCTAATTAATCCCAGATTAATAAAGTACGAGTCATACGTCATCGGTGAATCTTCGGGAAGCGACCCATGAGATCCCCGGATATGTTGGCAGTAAATCCGGTCGTCGGACTATCCGAACACGTAAGTACATAGTACTATGTTTATACCGATTTACAAGACAAGGTTGGCTTCTAGCAAAGCGCCATGCCTACCCAATTCTCCAGAAATATCCTTAAAGGAATACGTGATCTATATCAGATGCAGTATACGTAGTATTACGTATCTCAATCCAGTATCGGTTGTCACGTGCAAGGCCTGAGGCTGGAAATGTGTCTGCCCCGTACGAAGCACATATCAGATCTCTGGTAACTAGTCTCTATAATCGGATAAACATGACCTAGTCATTTTATCCCGATGACTGCAGTACATAAGAGAACCAGTTCTGTATCCTACGTGACCATCATCTCCACAATGACTGGAGTGATACTTCCATCTTGACATCACACCCAACACACTACGATTCTCAATATACCCAACAGAGGCGTACACAGAACCTGTTAAAGCCCTGGACAACCTAAAACCAAAGTATATTGGTTGTCGCAAGTATTAGCGGTGCAAGTCTCAGGTTAAGACCAAATACACCTACCCTGATTTCGGACTTCCATTGACACATAGTCATACTACCAATGGAATTCCGAGGGGTCTATCCAGAGCGAAGCTGTTTTCCGTACCATCGGTAAAACACAACCTCCTACTACACTTGCATGAGTATCCTATACCCAAATATATGAGAACTATGTCGTTATGCCCTCACAACGCGCACAAGTGTAATACTAGTCTTTTTCGCATTATCGATGTCCAATCTCGATAACACTCTGACTAGGAATATTTAATGATTAATCCTTCATGGATTGATACTGTCTCATATCATCTCAATCTAGGAACTAATCATATGGACCTCCTATCATTTATATATCTTGGTGATCTAATCACAAATGATAAGAGCAATCTCTTTTGTCACATAATTAATTTGTACAACAACACCATGATCTGTAAAAATAGTGACGCTATGGGTCATAACTGTCCAACAAGCCTAGCACATGACATCCGATACTGGATAGTCCGACGACCGGATTTACTGCCAACATATCCGGGGATCTCATGGGTCGCTTCCCGAAGATTCACTGATGACGTATGACTCGAACTTAATTAATCTGGGATTAATTAGAAGAGAGAGAAAATTAATCTGGGATTAATTACGGAGATATTTTATCTGGGATAAAATATTATTTAAAGAGAGAGAACGATTAATTTGGAATTAATCGATAAATTAATATATTCGATATATTAAACGAAATTAGATTTCGACATGGAATTAAAATTGGATTTTAATTCGGGCGAATGAGTTAATTTAGAATTAATTCGCTAGCGACGTGAATAGTAATTTTGCTAGGCAAAATTATTTAATTGAATTTGATTTATTTACGTCGCAACGGAAAATTCGTTAATTCGAAATTAGCGAACCCGAGCCCGAGAGTGTTTGCGGGCCCACTCGCATTTCAAATTTAAGTGTGGCCCACAAGTCACATCACACGTCACATCATTAGTCATTCAAGTGATGGATGTCTTGTCACTTTGAGTGATGTGATGTCTAGTCACTTTTGAGTGATGTGAATAGTTGAAAGGCTTTTAAAGCCTTGTACCATTTTCTTGGAAAGTGGGATTTGGTAAATGGTTATTTGATTTTTTGAAAAAAAAAAAAAACAAACAACACAACACAATACAACTCTTCTTCTCTCTCCCTCAAACTTTCGGCCAAGGGCCGAATTTTTCTCTCATTTTGTTTCTCCATTGCCGAGAACAAGAAAGATTTAGAAAGAATTTGTGGCAAATTTTTTCTAAGTGCTAGCACACTAAAGAGTCATCCAAAGGTGATATGGAAACAAACCCTTGAGCATGGAATCCATTCCCAAGCTTGGAGCTTGACCGAAAATCATGGAGCACAAAATGGAGGCCATTGCCGAGAGCTTCAAGGAAAAGCTTGAAGAAAGTTTTGTTGTTCAACGCATCGCAAAATCTGTTCATTGTAAGTATGATTCCGCCATACTTCTTTATTGTATTCACATATTTTCATTGCTTGAATGATCTTGGGACTATAGTAGAAACACAACAATGGTATCAGAGCCTTGATTAAGCATGAAATTGAATTAGGGTAAAATTTGAGTAAAATTGATTTGAGAATGATTTGATGAAATTGATTGATTGAGTATGCTTGAATGATGATAACATAGTGTTATGCATGATCAATTTGATGAAAATTGAATTGGATCAATTTTTCCCCAATTAGTAGGCTTGGCCGAAAGTTAGTAAGCCCTAATGTAAGGCTCATTAAAAAGTGTAATTATTTAATTTGGAATTAAATAAAGAATTAGTATTGAATACAAATTAAATTAGATTTAATGTTGTAGTTTAATATAATTCAAGAATTCGTACTTCGAGTACTTATTCTTAAAACGAGTTTGACTCGCGCAAATCAAATCATTGTTTGAACATTGGATGGTCATTAATTTCAGATTAATTAATTGGATTAGATTGATTGATAACATGCTTTGTGTGAATACATGGATGTGATGTATGAATAATGTATATCGGATGGATATTAGATGGGTGAGGGCAATTTTGGAAATTGTTTTAATAAATTTAGATTTATTAAATTGGACCTGCGTGTCCAGCTTATTACCTTTGATTCTTTGTATTTCTCTTCTCACCTATTCCCCTCAATGTAAATGAGGTTTCTTTAGAAGTGTTATGTAATTGGGTAGAAGTAAGATTTGTGCTAGCGGGAGAGAGGAAATGGAGAGATTTGTTCTAGGAACAAAGTGTGTTAAATATCCATCCGCATATCATTATTAATTTATTTACGCGCCTTATTATGTTTTTAGAATGCATGTTTAAGGGTGTATGATGAGACCTAATCAAAGATAATTAATTGGTTGCAAATTACGCGAAAAACCCTCAACACATATTAAGCATTTTTCCTTCCATTGAATGATTTATTCTCAAGATCCAAGATTAGCACTGGTTTGTAGGCCAAAGTCAAGGCCTTTTTCCATCGCGGATGTGTTTGAATCATGAAGGCTTTGTTCCATATTGGTGTCTTGTCCAAGTTGTGATTTGTTGGCCAAAGTCAAGATCACTTCTTGTCCATCGACATCGATTACGAAGCTTTCCAAGGTCAATAGGTCACGCTTACTGGAATCATTAAGTTTGTTGTGCCAAAGCCAGGGTCACACTTTCGACCAAGGGCTGAATTTTTCTCTCATTTTGTTTCTCCATTGCCGAGAACAAGAAGAAGATTTAGAAAGAACTTGTGGTAAATTTTTCCAAGTGCTAACACACTAAAGAGTCATCCAAAGGTGATAGGGAAACAAACCCTTGAGCATGGAATCCATTCCCAAGCTTGGATCTTGACCGAAAATCATGGAGCACAAAATGGAACCATTGCCGAGAGCTTCAAGGAAAAGCTTGAAGAAATTTTTGTGGTTCGATGCATCGCAAAATCCGTTCATTGTAAGTATGATTCCATCATACTTCTTTATTGTATTCACATATTTTCATTGCTTGAATGATCTTGGGACTATAGTAGAAACCCAACATATCGGATGTCACATGCTAGGCCTAGGGCTGAAATTATGTCAGACCCATACGAAGCATGTATCGGATCACTAGCAACTAGTCTCTGTAATCGAATAATCAGACCTAGTCATATTATCCCGATAGTTGTAGCATATAAGAGTACTAGTTCTGTATCCATGCGTGATCATCATCTTCATATGACTGAAGTGATACTTCCATCTTGACATCACACCCAATACACTACGATTCTCAGTAAACCCAAAAGAGGCGTACACAGAACCTGTAAAGCTCTGGACGACCAAAACCAAAGCGTACTGATTGTCGCCAGTATTAGCGATGTAAGTCTCAGGTTAAGACCACATACATCTACCCTGATTCAGATTCCCATAGACACATAGTCATACTACCAATGGGATTCTGATGGGCTATCCAGAGCGAAGCTGTTCCCAGTCCAACGGCTAACATAACCTCCTATAACACTTGCATAAGTATCCAATAATTAAATATATAAGAACTATACTGTTAACCTTCCATAACACGCACAAATGTAATACTAGTCTATTCCGTATTATCGATGTCCAGTCTCTATAATACTACGACTAGGGATATTTAATGATTAAACCGTCTGTGGATTAATACTGTCTCATATCTTATTAATCCAGAACTAATCATAAAGACTTTTATCATTTATATATATTCAAGTAATCCAATTACAGAATGATAACATAGCAATTTCCTTTGTCACATAGTTAATTTGTACAAAAACCACAATGTCTTTTACAAATAGTGATGCTATGGGTCATAATTGTCACACAATCTCTCACTTGGCTCATAGCCAATCACTCAAGTATCTAACACCTGAACTATGTAAATGTCGCTTAAACTTTTGCTGAGAAATAGCTTTCGTCAACGGATCTGCAATGTTGTCATCTGAAGCGATCTTTTTGATTTTGACATCGTCACAATGTATGATCTCACGAATCAGATGGAAACGTCGAAGTCCATGCTTGGATCATTGATGAGACCACGGTTTTTTAGCCTGCACTATAGCCCCGTTATTGTCACAATACAAAGGAAATGGCTCAGCTACTAACAGAACTACTCCTAATCCAATTAGGAATTTACGGATCCAAACTGTTTCTTTTGCTGCCTCAGCTGCAGTGATATATTCCGCTTCTGTTGAATCAGCAACAGTCTATTGCTTGGAAGATTTCCAGCTCATTGCTCTGTTGTTCAAAAAAAATATATACCCAGATTGCGACTTAGAGTCGTCTTTATCGGTTTGGAAATTTGCATCGGTGAACCCAGTCACCTCAAGTTCTCCATCTCTATAGACTAAGAAAGAATCCTTAGTTCGTCTAAGATACTTAAGGATGTTCTTAACAGCAATCCAGTGACCATCACCTGGATCTGCCTGATAGCGACTGCACACGCTCAAAGCATATGAGACATCAGGTCGTGTACATATCATGGCATACATGGTTGATCCGAATGTAGAAGCGAATGAGATCCGACTCATGTTATCTCTTTCATGTTGAGTTTTAGGACACAAGTCCTTAGATAGAGAGACTCCATGTGACACTGGAAGCAGTCCCCTCTTAGACTGATCCATGTTGAATCTCTTCAATACTTTGTCAATGTACGAGCTCTGGGAGAGTCCAAGCAGCTTTCTAGATCTATCCCGGTAGATCCTTATTCCCAGAATAAAGGCTTCTTCTCCTAGATCTTTCATGGAGAATTTTAATGAAAGCCAAGCTTTCACCGATTGTAGCATGGGAATGTCATTGCCAATAAGCAATACATCATCAACATAAATGACAATGAATGTTAGTGCGCTCCCACTAACCTTCTTATACACACAAGAATCATCTTCGTTTTGAATGAAATCATATTCTTTTATGATCTCATCAAAACGTTGGTTCCAAGAACGTGATGCTTGTTTGCATGTTTTGGCACGAAAAAATCGTCAGGCTGTTGCATATAAACATCCTCTAAAAGGTTTCTGTTAAAGAAAGCGATTTTGACGTCCATCTGCCATATTTCATAATCGAAATATGCAGCAATAACAAGCATTATCTGAATGGATTTAATCATGGCAACAGGTGAAAAAGTTTCGTCGTAAGTGACACCATGTCGTTGACGATACCCTTTCGCTACAAGCCTAGCTTTGTACGTTTGTATGTTGCCATCCATGTCTGTCTTCTTCTTGAAGACCAATTTACAAGCAATCGGCTTAATGCTTTCTGGTGCATCAACCAGTGCCCAAACTTGGTTGGTATACATGGAATCCATTTCGGACTTAATGGCCTCTTGCCATAAAGTGGAGTCGATACCTTGTATCACTTCCTCATACGTAGCCGGCTTATTATCCTCAATAAGATTAATATCTATATAAGGTGAGATCAGAAACCCATACCTCTCAGGTTTTTTTCTGACTCTCTCCGATCTACGCGGTTCTTGTGTATTAAAAGATTGAGGTATAGTCTCATCCCTGATTAACTGTTCATGTTTCGTAAAGGAGTCGGTGCCAGGAACAGTATCACTCCGATTTTCATCGAGTTCTACTTTCCTCCCACTTACCACTGCATTTATGAATTCATTTTCGAGGAAAACCGCATGGAGAGCAATAAATACCTTGTTCTCTTATGGGTTGTAGAAGTAATATCCTTTGGTTTCCCTAGGATAACCTACAAATAGACACTTATCCGATTTGGGTTCTAGTTTGGTACCATCCAAACGTTTAACGTATGCCAAGCATCCCCAAATCTTCAAGAATGAGAAACCCGGTTTCTTTCTTATCCATATTTCATATGGAGTCTGTCCAAAAGACTTTGACGGAACCTTATTCAAAATAAGTATTGCATTGTTCAATGCGTATCCCCGGAAGGAAATTGGTAGCTCAATGCGACTCATCATTGACCTTACCATGTCCAACAAAGTTTGGTTTCTTCGTTCGGACACACCATTTAATTGAGGTGTTTCGAGTGGAGTCCACTGTGAAAGAATACCATATTCTTTCAAGTAATCTAGAAACTCATTGCTCAAGTATTCTCCACCACGGTCTGACTGTAATGTTTTAATACTTTTGCCGGTCTATTTTTCTACTTCGTGTCGAAACTCTTTGAATTTCTCAAAAGTTTCTGACTTGTGTCTCATAAGATACACATAACCGTAACGCGATGCATCATCCGTAAAGGTTATGAAGTATTCATATCCACCTCTAGCCTGACTAGACATGGGCCCACATACGTCACTATGAACGAGGGCTAACAGTTCGGTGGCACGTATGTTAGTGTTCCTAGAACATGCCAATGATCTCTATAACATGATTTAGTGTGTGAATAATCAAAATAAGATTACGGAATAAACTTACATTGATTGGCTTGGAGGATGGATTTCAAAAATTTGTATGTTTGTGAAGAGCTCCAAGCTTTTCTTTGTGTTCCAAACTCAAGGGATTAGTTTCCCTATCACCTTGTTGACTCCTTTTAAGTGCTAGCTTGAAGAAATTTTTCAATAAAATTTCTAAAAGGGAGAAAGGAAGCTCTCGGCAATGGCTAGGAGGGAGAGAGTGTGTTTTTGTGTTTTTGATTTCTAAATCAATTACCAAAGATGTCAACTTCCAAAGTTGGTATATCTTTTTCAAAATTAAAAACAAAGTGTGTTGGTTGTTGATTGAGTGTTGAATAAGCAATCCAAGCTTTCACTCAACCATTAACAACTTCCATCACTAGTCAAACTTGTTGATGTAAGTCAAGTGGGTCCCACTACTTTTAAATTCCAAATTTAAGTCGAACAACTCAACACGCAACTTCGCTCGGGCCAGGGTTCGTTTAATTCCGAATTAAAAGAATTTTCCATCGCGACTTAATTAAATCTAATTTAATTAAATAATAATGCCTCACAAAATTATTACGAAAGTTGCTCGTGAATTAATTCTAAATTAATTCGTTCGCCCGAATTAAAATCCAATTTTAATTCCGCTTTGAAATCTAATTTCAATTAATATATCCAATATATAATTTAATCGATTAATTCCAAATTAATCGTTCTCTCTCTTTTATCCCAATTTAATAGTAGATAAATTTTTACCGTAATTAATCCCATATTAATTTTCTCTCGAGTCAAATGTCATCGGTGAATCTTTAGGAAATGACCCATGAGATCCCTGGATATGTTGGTAGTAAATACGGTTATCGGACTATCCGAATACGTGCGTACCTAGTACCACACTCTTACCGATTTACAAGACATGGTTGGCTTCTAGCAAAGCACCGTGCCTACCCAATTCTCCAGAAATATTCTTTTAAGGAATACATAATCTTTATCAAGCGTAGTATACTAAGTATTGCGTATAACGATCTAGTATCGGATGTCACATGCTAGGTCTGGGGCTGGAATTGTGTATGCCCCGTACGAAGCATATATCGGATCACTAGCAACTAGTCTCTTTAATTGAATAATCATGACTTTGTCATATTATCCCGATAGTTGCAGCATTTAAGAGTACTAGTTATGTATCCATGCGTGATCATCATCTCCATATGACTGTAGTGATACTTCCATCTTGACATCACAGCCAATACACTACGATTCTCAATAAACCCAGAAGAGGCGTACACAGAACCTGTTAAAGCCCCGGACGACCAAAACCAAAGCGTACTGATTGTCGCAAGTATTAGCGATGCAAGTCTCAGGTTAAGACCAAATACACCTACCATGCGGATTCCCATAGACACTTAGTCATACTACCAATGGGATTCCGAGGGGTCTATCCAGAGCGAACCTGTTCCCTGTCCAATGGCTAACAGAACCTCCTATCACACTTGCATAAGTATCCTATACTTAAATATATGAGAACTATACTGTTAAGCTTCCATAACGTGCACAAGTGCAATACTAGTCTATTCCGCAATATCGATGTCCAGTCTCGATAATACCACGACTAGGGATATTTAATGATTAATCGTTCGTGGATTAATATTGTCTCATATCTTATTAATCCAGAACTAATCATAAGGTTTTTTATCATTTATATATCAAAGTAATCTAATTACAAAATGATAAAATAGCAATTTCCTTTGTCGCATAGTTAATTTGTACAAAAACCACAATGTCTTTTACAAATAGTGATGCTATGGGTCATAATTGTCCAACAACGTACACCTATACCGCTAAAAGGCGTTTAGTATTTTTCCTAATAAACAAGATTTGCAGACGTCATATGAATTAGGATCAAATCCCTCCAAGTTTCCACTCTTTGAAAGTGTGGATATACGAGTCTTGTTAATGTGTCCCAGACGACAATGCCACAGATAAGTTTCATCTTTTTACTCAATTTGAGCATTTTGTTTGTCATGTTATATGTTTGAGATTCATATATATTCAAAATATAAAGACCATTTTTAGCATCAGCAGTACATATCTCAAAATCATCTTTATAAACAAAACACCCAGTGTTCCGAAATACAAAGGGTATACCCACATTGGGTCAAACAAGATACAGAGATAATATTTCTAGTCAAACTAGGTACATAATAACAGTCTGATAATGAAAGTACATGCCCCGAGGGCAGTTCCAAAATATAGGTCCCTACAGCTAAAACAGCGACTCTGGTCCCGTTTCCAACTCGTAGGTCAATCTCGCCTTAAGCCAGTCTCCTGCTAATCTGAAGATCCTGCACATAAGTTCATATATGAGTACCATATCCAGAATCAAAAATCCAATTTTTAAGATTAAAAGTAGACATGTTTATTTCAATAACAAACATACCTGAAGCCGGAGCCTTGCCCGCCTTCACTTCCTTCATGTGCACCTTGTACTCATGGCAGTCATGCTTCCATTGACCCCCTTGCCACACTGTAGGAAGACATCTTGGGATTTTTCCTTTGTCTTCCCAGAAGACTTTGATGATTTGGCATTGCCCTTTCTTTTCTTCTTCTTCACACCTCTAGAAGCCTTCGGCCAAGCCTTGGCCTTCTGAGATGTCGAAGTGAAATGCGCCTCACGCTTATTGCCCTTTAGAAGCTCTGGCTCTGCCTCTTTCAGCATCGCCATCAACTCTCCAAGAGTCTTCTCTTGGTTAATCATATTGTAGTTCATAATGAACCCGCCCCAGCAGTCAGGCAAAGACTGTAAGATCAAATCTATGGAAGTCTCAGCCTCGAAGGTAATGCCCAGCTGACCTAGTTGTTTGATGTCAGCAATCATCTACGACACATAGTGCTCGACAGATGTACCCTCTGACATACGTGAGCGAAAGAGCTTCTTTTGAAATTCATACTTCTGAGATCTAAGATTAGATTTATGAAGGTCCTTCAATTTCAACATCATGTTGTAAGGATCCAATCCCTTGTTTTGACGACGAAATTGAGGAGTCATTGTGGCAAGCATGACGGACTGAGCAGTTGAGTTGTCATTACTATGAGTCTTCCAAAGCTCATGATCAACAACCCGCTCATGTCCAGGCCCAGGCCTGAGAGTTCTGTCTATGACATAGAGCAACTTCTCGGCTCCTAGGACAATCCTGAGATTCATATCCCAATCTGGAAAATTGGCGCCGTTAAAGACATTATCGCCCATGACGATGTCTCTAACGCTAATCTTTCCAGTCATCTTGATTGCAATTGCCTAACTATTCAATCAACGATATTGAGTACAATCAAATGTAATGATTACTATAGTCCAACTATATAATCAACTACAAATGAAGTTATGGTACCAATCCAACTGTTCAAAGAAAACAATAAAATATGAGTCCAACTAATATAAATATATAACGATGAAAAATAAAGCGCGCATTTAGCAAGTATTAAACAAAATTAAAAATTTAATACTGGCCTACCACTATTTTCCGGCAAGCCTCTAACCCTCTGTTGAGTACTCGGGAAACCCAGTTTCCTAGTGGGCTAGGATCCCGTTAAAAAACACAATCTGAATTTTGGCCAACAAGCTGTATGAAACTTAACTAGGTAGATCTCTAAGTTCAATTGGATCTCATCTAATTCCTAGATCCGGTAGGTGGACCTCCAAGTCCAAATATATATCCAATATATATATCATAACCTTTTCCTCTGAATCAACTAAGCCTTGGCTTTGGCTCAACAAGCTTAATGATTCCAGTTAAGTGCGACCCATTGACAGTGGGAAAGCTTCGTAATCCATGTCGATGTATAGAAGTGACCTTGACTTTGGCCAACAAGTCACAACTTGCCCAAGACATGCGATATATAACAAAGCCTTCGTGGTTCAAACACATCCGCGATGGACAATGATCTTGACTTTGGCCAACAAATCAAAGCCAATCTTGGATCTTGAGAAAGAACTACTCAATGGAAGGAATACTCTTAATATTAAAGTGAGGGTTTTTTCGCGTAAATGGCATCCAATTATTATCTTTGATTAGGTCTCATCATACACCTTTAAACATGCATTCTAAAAGCATAATAAGGTGCAGATAAATTAATAATGATATGCGAATGGATATATAACAAACTTTGTTCCTAGAACAAATCTTTCCCATTCCTCTCTCCTGCTAGCACTATACATACTTCTACCCAATTACATAATACATTAAAGAAACCTCATTTACATTGAGGGGAATTGGTGAGAAGAGAAATACAAGAGTAAATAGATAATAGGCTGGACACACATGTCCAATTTAATAAAATCTGAATCTATTACAACAATTTCCAAAATTTCCCCCACCCTTCTAATATCCATCTGATATACATTATTCATACAATACATCCAAGTATTCACACAAAGCATGTTATTCAATCAATCTAATCCAATTATTAATCTTTGAATTAATGACCATCCAATGTTCAAACAACGATTTGATTTGCGCGAGTCCAACTCGTTTAAGAATAAATACTCAAAGTACGTATTCTTGAATTATATCGAACTACAATTTTAAATCCAATTTAATTTGTATTCAATACAATTCGAATTTAATTGCCAAATTAAATAATTATACTTATTTATGTGCCTTAAAGATTTGGATTCCAAATCCAATCCAATTGGGTCTCAAAGGCCCAATTAGCATCCAATGTCAATTTAATTAAAGTCCAATAGTTTTTCAATTAATTCTTTAGGCATGGGCTTTGGACAATTATGGATCCAATCCAAGTTGCCAAGGCCCAATAAGGAATCACCCTTTTGCCAAAAATCAATTTAGGCCATTAGGCCCAATTAAATTATTAAAGCCCCAAAAGTTATATTTGGACTTTATGGAAATGGTTTTAGGCCCAATTTGAATCCAATCCAATTGTCCAAAACCATGCTTGCCTAACCAGCCCATTAAGCCCAAATACAACAAATTAGCCCAATCCAATTTAAAGACTAATTTATGTTAACATAAAAGGTGTATACTTTTAACTACATGAATTATGTTAACATACAAAAGGTGTATATGTTTTCAAAAAGAAAAACAAAGTGTGTTGGATAAGTTACATTAAAAGCTCCCAACCACTTCCATCAACTATATTGACAATTGATGTAAGTTAGTGGGTCCCATACTTAAATTCAAAATTCAAGTTGGGTTGCTTAACACACTTCTGGTTCGGGTTCGTTTAATCCGATTAACGAATTTTCCGTCGCGACATATTTAATCCAATTTAATTAAATAATAATGCCTAGTAAAATTATTACGAAAGTCGCGCTGCGAATTAATTCCAAATTAATTACTTCGCCCGAATTAAAATCCAATTTTAATTCCGCATTGAAATCCGATTTCAATTAATATATCCAATATATTATTTAATCGATTATTCCAAATTAATCGCTTTCCTCTTCTATTTGAATTTTATCCAAAATAAATTCTTGCCGGAATTAATCACAGATTAATTTTCTCTCTCTTATAATTAATCCCAGATTAATTCTGTTCGAGTCAAATGTCATCGGTGAATCTTTGGGAGCGACCCAAGAGATCCCTGGATATTTGGCAGTAAATACGGTTATCGGACTATCCGAACACGTGCGTACCCCGTAACACGTTCTTACGATTTACAAGATATGGTTGGCTTCTAGCAAAGCACCGTGCCTACCAATTCTCCAGAAATTTTTTCAACGAGGAATATATAATCTTTATCAGGCATAGTATATAATGTATTGCGTATTACGATCCAGTATCGGATGTCACATGCTAGGCCTAGGCTGGAATTATGTCTGCCCCGTAAGAGGCATATATCGGACCACTAGGAACTAGTTTCTTTAATCGGATAATCATGATTTAGTCATATTATCTCGATAGCTGTAGCATATAAGAGTACTAGTACTCTATCTCTGCATGATCATCATCTCCATATGACTGAAGTGATACTTGTCATCACACCCAATGCATTACGATTCTCAGTAAACCCAGAAGAGGCGTACACAAAACCTGTTAAAGCTCCGGACGACCAAAACCAAAGCGTACTGATTGCCGCAAGTATTAGCGATGCAAGTCTCAGGTTAAGACCACATACACCTACCCTGATTCAGATTCCTATAGACACATAGTCATACTACCAATGGGATTCCGAGGGGTCTATCCAGAGCGAAGCTGTTCCTGGTCCAACGGCTAATAGAACCTCATATCACACTTGCATAAGTATCCATTACTTAAATATATAAGAACTATGCCGTTAAGCTTCCATAACGCGCACAAGTGTAATACTAGTCTATTCCGCATTATAGATGTCCGGTCTCGATAATACTACGACTATGGATATTTAATGATTAAACCGTTCGTGGATTAATACTGTCTCATATCTTATTAATCCGAAACTAATCATAAGGACTTTTATCATTTATATATATTCCAGTAATCCAATTACAAAATGATAAAAAGCATTTCCTTTGTCACATAGTTAATTTGTACAAAAACCATAATGTCTTTTACAAATAGTGATGTTATGGGTCATAATTGTCGAACACAAATAACCTATATTTCTATCAAACCATTTTTGGTATGGGATCATAGAAACAGCTTTCGATAGAACTCTATTAAGTATGTGAGCAGCAGTAAGTATAGCGTAACCCCAAAGGTAATATTGAAGATCTATATAGCTCATCAAGGATCGAAGTTTCTGGTGGGTTATATTGGGCGAAAATCTCATTCTCCCTTAAATAACTTCTGAATTTGTCGCTCATGAATTCACTGCTCGATTTGATCGAAGGCACTTGATGAATTTCCCGATTTGCTTTTATACTTTGTTTCGGAATATCTTAGGCTTTTCAAATATTACGGATTTACCTCTCATCAAATAGACATATCCATGTCTTGACTTATCATCCGTAAAAGTCACAAAGTATGTTGAACTATCATAAGTGGCATGATTTAATGGACCACACACATCACTGCGTACTAGTTCAAATAAATCTTCAACATGGTGTCCAACACCAAGAAATGAGGCCTTTGTCATTTTCCCTTGGATACATGACTCACAAATCGAAAAAGGATCTAAGGTAAGATCTTCAATCAAACCATTTTTAACCAATTTTGATAGACGATTAACACCTATGTGGCCCAATCTCATATGCCATAATTCAGTATTATTTAATTCATATCTTTTACTTGTATTTTTCTCTACATTAAAGATATATCTATATATTTCCAAAACATAATGGCCGTTAGATAAAGAACATTCATATGTCAAATAGTTATCTTTAACATATAAACATAAAACACCATCTTTAATGTTTATTTTATATCCCTCCTTATTCAATATCGACGATGATATTATATGTCTGATAAGAGATGGTACATAATAACAGTCATGTAAAATTAATTTACATCTATTATGGAGATCTAGAACAACCGTTCATATGGCTTTGACATCTAATGTCTCACAATTCCCAACACTAAGATGGATCTCCCATTTGTTCAGTCTTCTTTTAACCCTAATGACCTGCATGAAGTTGCAAATATGAGTGGAACTATCAGTGTCTAACACCCAGCCACTATTTGCATCGAAGGCTAATGAGATGTCAATAATAGGAAAAATATAAAATGTACATGAGGGTCATGCCTTTCCTTTCAGCTCTAGACAATCTTTCTTCCAGTGTCCAGACTTCTTACAGTGTAGACATGCATCATGAGGTACATGCGGTCTTGCAGCTTTGTGCTTCTTGGAGTTCCTATTTGATATATTTTTCTTTCCCATTTTGATTTTCTTTGACTTTCTAGAAGTCTTTGAAGAGCTTACTCCACCATGGAGGTACAAAGTAAGATTTCCTTTCTTCAAATCATGCTCCGCCGTGCGTAACATGTTATGAAGTTCTTCATAACTGGCTTGCATCAAATACATATGAAAGTTTAACATAAAGCCAGCGTAAGAACCAGGAAAATAAGATAGAATTAAATTTTGGCAAATTCGTTCATCGATCATAATGCCCTGTCACTCCAAATATCGAATCTGGTCTATCATATCTAAAACATGAATGCTGACCGCTCCTCCATCCTTGAGCGTAGCATGGAACAATTCCTTAGACCTCCGACAAATTTCAATTTCTTGATGTACTTCGAACATTTCATTGAGTGTTCTTATAATGCCTCAAGCGTCAAGTACCTCTATGTACTGTCTTAGAAAATATAGAACCATCGATCTTAAAAAATAGGATTTCACCCTTAGGTTATCATCCTTCTATTTTCAAAAGTCTCTCGCTCTTCGGGAGTGAAATCGGGATCGATTTCAACAGGCAATGGATTGATCATCACATAACTCAATTTTTCTGACTTCAAGACAATGCGAATATTCATTTCCCATTCAAAATAGTTCTCACCTCCTTTCAATTTATTAGAATCCAAAAGTCGCGCTAATGGATTTGCAATAGCCAACTACAAGACAACAATTAAACACTAGCAGAACATCTTCAATCCAATATAAAAATACTAATACGATTATGGATTTTAAATCTATTAGTGTTTTCTCACTGCTTTACGTAATTCCGTAATCTCCCTTAACGATATAAAAAAAAAGAAATTTGATTACCAAATTTCATAACGGGAAATGGATCCGATGACATTTACTTTAGCCTCACAATAATGATGGTTTTGGCCTTCAAAAATGTATTAGGTAGACCTCAAAGGTCAATCACATTCATGTGACTCCTAAGTTTGGTACTTAACCATTTCTTATCCTCACAATAATGACAGTATTAAATTAAGATGTGTTCCGGATGTATATATGTCAATGTGTACTAATGAGCTTCGTAAGTACACCATCACAATAATAACGGTATTAGGTGACTACGTCAACTTATCAGCTACATCTAATATTTTACCGGAGCGACCTAAGTTCCGACCACTTATACCCTCACAATAATGACAATATTAGGCATAATTAATAAGAACTCATTCATCTCCGTATTGACAAGACAGACCATCCAATAATGCTCCAACATTATTAATACTATTACTTAAAAATAATCACCTAATCTAAGAGATTTATGACAATCAAGTCATTAACATACTTGGGTCAAAATAAAAATTTTAATCTAAAACATATAATGAATATCCAAAATGACTTACAGATAATGAAATTAAAATTATAGAGGCATTGATTCAAATACATGTCATACATGCAACATGTGTTGTGTGATTAAGATCTGCTCAGATGCTGTTCTGTTGAGGAGGATGTGGGACCCCTAGGGTTGGATCGGTGTCGCGCGCAGTAGAAGTGGGTCTAACCCGTGGATATCAAGCATGTGTGTACTTTTAAATAATTTAATGAAATATTATATTCCATTACTAGTGTATAGGGAAAAATTGAGGATAAATCAGAGACCGAAAAAACCAAATCAGGATAAAAACCAGAGAGGACGCGCATCGCCATATGCTGCAAGCAGTAGCATGCTGCTGCACAACTTAGTGTACTGATAACTTTTAAGTGTTTTCGTAATCTTTAATTTACATTACCAATTCAATCCTTCTATTTAATTAAGTTATTGCTAAGGTTTTCATTAAGTGAATTAGTTCCTTGTAACCATCTCTCTGAGGAATCGACACCCCAACTATACTGTGATAACCGCGAGTACTTTTTTGGGCGTAATAAAATTTTGGTGTCATTGCCGGGGAGACGGTTTACAAGCAAAAAGAGCAGGTTTGCTTAGTCAACAACAAAGTGGTAACTTCATTCCATTTTTATTTATTTTTTTTCTATTTTATTTATTTGATTTTAGTTTTAATTTTAGTTTAAGTTTTGATCTTTAGTTTTATTCTTTTATCTCTGTTTCTTGTATTATTTTTGTTTGAGTGCATGCTTAGACTTATAGATCAGTTTGGTAGATTTGTTAGAACTAAAGAATACGATTCAGATTTAGAAAATCTTTTTGAAAATCTTTTTGCCACACCATCTACATCTAGCACACATACCATGAGTGATTACGAGAGACCACTCATTAGGACTCTTGAGGAGTACCTTCATCCCACTCGCACAGCTACACCATCATGCATAATGTTTCCCCCTAATGCACCACATATAGACTTTAAATATGGAATGAGAGAGTATCTCCCAACCTCTCATGGTTTGGAGAATGAGAACCCTTATGTGCATATTAGGGAATTTGAAGAGGTTGTAGCAACCTTTCATGACCGATTCGGGACTACAGACACAATTAGACTTAAGTTCTTCCCTTTTGCCATTAATGATAGAGCTAAAATCTGGTTGTACTCTTTAAGACCTCATTAAATAGGATAATGGGGTGAGATGACACATGCATTCTTTAATAAATGCTTCCCACACCATAAGACTAATGCCCTGAAAAGACAGATCTCTACCTTCTCCCAGAAAGACAGTGAAACCCTTTATCAAACTTGGGAGAGATTTAAAGAGATGTTAGCTAGTTGTCTTCACCATGGGTATGAGAGTTGGCGCTTAGTGAGTTACTTTTATGACGGTCTAACCCATAGGGAGCGCCAATTCGTTGAGACGATGTGCAATGGTGAGTATATACGAAAGGACACTGATGAGGCATTATAGTACTTAAATGACCTAGCCGAAAACTCCCACACTTGGATTGGACCCAATGCCTTGGATAACGCTGATAGGACACGTTCCACTCATTCTCGTGGAGGCATACACCACTTTAGGGAAGAGGATAATCTTAAAGCACATGTTGAGCTATTAACTAGAGAGATAGGAGCTTTAAAAGCCAAAGATAGCAAAGCTATGCATGCGGTAGCCCAACTAGAACCTCAAGGGGTATGTTTTATGTGTAAGTGGATTTACCATCTGGCCCAAGAGTGACCTTTATATTGTGAGATAAGGGAAACATATGAGGAACAATGCAATACCTTAGGGATGTTCAAGAAGCCTTATGAACCTTATTCAGACACGTATAATCCTGGTTGGCAAAACCACCCAAATTTTAGTTGGAAACATTAGTCTCAACAGCCCACTCAAACATCACAGCCTAGAAGTTACAGTGCTCCCCAGTATCCCACACCTACCATTCCTAGAAATTCCTTAGAAAATATTGTGCACGCATTTATAGAGGCCTAGAGTAAAACTAATCAAAGGTTTGAGTCACTGATAGCTCAGGTAGTTGAAGATAATAATGAGATAAAGAGTCAAGTCTCTAAGTTAACTAATTTCCTGAGTGTGCAAGAACAATGAAAGTTTCCATCTCTGGCTCAACCAAATCCTCAAGGGCAACACATGGTACAGGCTGATCATGAAGCATCCAATGTAAAAGGTGTTAATGTCATAATCACTGGGAGTGGTAAGGAGGTAGGCTTGCAGGACACCTCCAACATTATAGGTGACCCCAAAGATATTAGTACCAATATTCTTCAGGAAGAACAAGTGCCACATATCCCGGTTAGAGTACCTTTCCCTCAAGCTCTTAGGCCTACTGCAAGAGCTACAAATCCAAATAGTGAGATCTTGAAACATCTAAAGCAAGTAAAGATTAACCTTCCTCTGTAACATGTGATCAAACATGCTCCCACATATGCGAAAGTTTTGAAGGATCTATGCACCATGAAAAGAAATTATTATATGAAGATGACTGCATTCTTGACAGAACAAGCAAGTGCAGTGATTGACCAGAGGGCCCCACCAAAATACAAGGATCCAGGATGCCCCACTATTGCTTGCCATAATGGCACATACGAGTTTGATCAAGCTTTATTAGATTTAGGTGCTAGTGTTAATCTTATGGCATATTCTATCTATATGCAGCTAGGACTTGGAGAGATTAAACCTACATCTGTGGTTTTACAGTTAGCTGATCGCTCTATCATAACACCGCGGGGAGTAGTTGAGGATGTTTTACTGTAAATTGATAAATTCTACTACCCTGTTGATTTCCTGATTTTAGATACTTAGTCTGTGGTTAAAACTGAGTCAAAAGTCTCACTTATCTTAGGTAGACATTTTCTTGCTACAACTAATGCCCTTATCAATTGCAGGAACGGTCTCATGAAGAAATCATTTGGGAATATGACACTGGAAGTGAATATTTTTCATGTTGAGAAACAGCCACAAGATGATGATGAGTGCAATACACATACCTGATAGACACAGTCTTACCGAAGATAGGCTCTACACCACATGAATCTAACCCTCATGATCTGGAACTGACCCCAAAGAACCATAAAATGAGGAAAAGAAGACTCAATACTCACTTGAAGATGATCCTTGGAAAGTTAAAAAGGAGGTCGAGCAAATTTTTCCATATGTGCAGCCTGAAGTTTCAGCCATCAGTAGACCCTGGGGGATCCATGGATAAACAGCCACAACCAGCCAAAAAGTATGCTTCATGTTTTAATCATCAGTGGAAGCCACCAAGACAACTTGGGGAATTGCGTCTAGCTGAAGACGTTAAACTTAGCGCTAGCGGGGATGTAACCTTTGTATCTACATTTATTTTATTTTATTTTTAATTTTATTTTATTTACTTCAGTTTTATATTATTGTGTTCTAATTGTATGTTCATTATTTGCATGTGTATTTATGCAGTTGTTAACACAACCCACACAGCCCACACACTTAAAGTCTTACCAGCGGGAGCCTGATAAACTCCATGCACGATATTGTTATTCCTCACTCTTATTTCTTAATGTTTATCTTACATTGAGGACAATGTTTGATTTAGATTGGGGGTGGTAATGTCATAAGCTTTATGGAGTTGTTCATTCGTTATCTCTGTTTTCATATCTTCATTAAAAAAAATAAAAAAATATTAATTAGTTTTTAGTCTTTAATAGTAAAACATACGTCTGATAATGAGTATTGTTTGCTTTAGGATGCAATCTTAGAAACGATAAGTTCTTTAATGTATTTTTATCTGATGCCTTGAGTAATTAATCTAGGTTTGACTCGTAAGCACTTAACTATAGGTTTTTACCAGTAAGAACTAAGGTAGTTGGCAAATTGACTAGTTGAATAAAATTACATGTCTATGAATAACCGTTTGCTTAGATGTCTTGTTGGGAAGCGGCCACGAGTGCGCAACGGAAAATCAAGAAAAAATCGAATTATGATGTCGATATCCCTTTGCCCAAGACCTATTTGTTTTGATTATTCTACAAGCCTAGGCATGTTACTATATATTCTAAGTATAAAAACTCATAAAACATGCAAAGAACATAAACCTAAACATGCTAACTATCATAAGAACTCTAATTAAAATAAAGAAAGAAAAAGACTTACTTGAACCGAAGACTCCTCCAGTCCTCCCTCCAATCTACAAGCTTTTCTCGAACTTAGCAAGCTCTTCCACATTCCAAAGAGCCACCCAAGTGCGTGGCCTCCAAAGGTGCACACACCAAAGCCAAAACTCAAAGGTAAGGCTACGCCTTGAGTGCACATGTATTTTACCCTTGTTGCTAGCCTAGGCAAATACCTCAAAACTTTTAACTCGATGTTCCTCTAGTCAATTAGACTTAAGGATCCTCAAAATTAGTGGCTTACTCTTAAACTTTAGAGTTGCTCACTTATATAAACCCAATATATGAAAGGTTTGGTGTAAAAAATTGTAAAGAATTCATTGGGTTTATATAGGTGCTCCAAAGACAACAAAATTAATTAAGAATTCGATGTGGGATAAATGCTAATTTAATCTTAGCCATTGGATCTTAATTTAGTGGTTTAATGAGATTATAAAACCCTAATAAGAGTTTGGGCCGAATTGGAATTCAGAACAAATAACAAATAAAAAAATTACTATTCACATTACTATTCATGTTTTATTTATTTATTTATTTATTTATTTATTTATTTATTCCAATTCCCAAAGTGCACCTATCGTCATTCACCAATCCCTAAGCCACTATGGAACCTCATAATGATCTGTTCAATAATTAAACACATTGAATCATTTATGAACAATTCCTACAGCAATCATATATACTGTTAAAATTGTATTGTGTACTGTTAACCATTGATTTCGACTTTGTTGTGTGTGACCTTTTGTGTTCCCCTCAAGTTGGACATGAAATGAATCGTGATAATTTAATTGAACATAAATTATACTCTGATCAAATGGTCGTTCGATTTCAATGACCAAGGTTTCCATCTAGCAACATGCCAAGTCCCCCAAATGAGAAGGAAATATATATATACCCATTATGTATGTGATTTACATATGATACGGTCCCTCGCCTCACTGTATCCCCACCGTTTGACCTAGGGTATGGAAATTGTCTACCCATATAGTCAAAGATATGATGTTGATAGTGTCATGAATCTTGCTAACCCAAGAATCTCACATGATTCTTCCGCTGCGGCCACAGTCTCAAGCACTGATCACACATATCAACCCGCGAACTGGAATACTACTCTTATAAGAAAATATTATCCGAGAGAGTGGCGATTCTTTGTTGTATCTTTACAAACTTAATGTCTTTCAACAAATGAACCAATCATACCCTTATGACCGGATCTTTTGAACCGGGGAAGGAAAATGTCAAAGTTATTTGATCCACACATAAGATTGTAAAGACCTCATGTCTAAGGACTAGTCATATAATCGATACATGAAAGTTCTCACAGACACATGAGATAAACACTCCATGTGAAAACTTTCGGCGGTCAGTTCGATGGACATGAGAAACTCATGCATACATGTGATACACCAAGCGAACGGATCTCCGCTAGTAGCCTATGAGATCGGCTACCCCACTTAAGGGCGGATCATATCATCATGCTAGTCTCTCCGCTTTGTGAACGCCCAGATTATTCACAAAACTATGACTATGAACATTTAAGAGTAATGATTCTCATAAGGCGTGGAAGCCATCATCTCATTACTCCAAGGGTTTTATTACAGTGTTGATGATTCATATAAGTTATGTAAGACACGTATAATAAAGATTTCCATTTTATTAATTAATGAAAATATTACAAATACATGTACATATAGCCCATCCACAAGTTGGGTATAGGGCATATCCCTAACAATCTCCCACTTGCACTATAGCTAACTAGTATGAATCTGGACACCATACTCTCGGGTGTGCCTATCATGCTTTTGTTGAGTCAGCCCTTTAGTTAGAGAATCTGCAAGATTATCTTATGTGGGTATTTTCTCTATAATAACTTCTTTTCTCTCAACAATCTCTTTGATGAGATGAAATCGCCTTAGTACATGCTTGGATTTCTAGTGGGACCTTGGTTCCTTTGATTGAGCAATGGTGTCTGTGTTGTTACAGTACATCATGACGCCATTCTTTATTGCTGGAAGCACTTCCAGCTCCGTGATGAACTTCTTTATCAAGACTGCTTCTTTAGCTGCCTCAGATGCTGTAATATACTCGGCTTCAGTGGTGGAGTCCGCTGTAGTTGACTGTTTTGATCCAACTGACAGCTCCGCCATTCAAAGTAAACAGATATCCTGTTTGCGATCTGCTGTCATCCCTATCGGTCTGAAAGTTCGCATCACAGTAACCAATGACTTTCATCTCATAACAATCTCCGTATGTCAAGAACACATCCTTAGTTCTTCTCAGATACTTGAGGATTGTTTTGACAGCTGCCCAGTGATGCTCACCAGGATTTTCCTGATACATGCTCGTTATGCTAAGAGCATAAGAGACATCAGGTCTTGTACATAGCATGGCGTACATGATCGATCCTATTACTGAAGCATAAAGGATCATACTCATACGCTCTCTATCTGAAGGAGTATGTGGACATTGCTCATTAGATAATTTGATTCCATGACAAGTAGGTAAATTACCTCTTTTAGAATCTTCCATTTAGAATCTTTTCAAAACTTTATCTATGTACGTAGATTGAGAAAGTCCTAACAACCTCCTAGATATATTACGATAGATCTTAATGCCGATGATGTAGGCTGTTTCTCCCAAATCTTTCATGGAGAAATTCTGAGATAACCATTGCTTGGTGGCTTGCATCATGGGAATATCATTCCCGATGATTAATATGTCATCGACATATAATACATGAAATACAACAACACTCCCACTACTTTTACTGTAAACACAAGGCTCGTCTACATTTTTGATGAAGTCAATTCTTTGATTGTCTCATCAAATCGTATATTCCAACTTCTGGAGGCTTGCTTGAGTGAATAACTAGATCGTTTAAGCTTGCATACTTTATTATGATCATCCTTAGATGCAAACCCCCCGGGTTGTGTCATATAGACTTCCTCTATGAGGTTCCCATTAAGGAAAGCTGTTTTGACATCTATCTGCCAAATCTCATAATCAAAGTGTGCAGCTAGTGCCAGTAAAATTCGAATGGACTTTATCATTGCAATTGGCGAGAAGGTTTCGTCATAGTCAATTCCTTGGATTTGTCTATAACCTTTCGCCACCAACCTAGCCTTATAGGTTTGGATGTTGCCTTCTACATCAGTTTTACGCTTGTAAATCCACTTGCAGCCTATTGGTTTTATCTCTTCAGGTGCATCCACCAAGTCCCAGACTTGATTCTGATACATAGAGTCTATTTCGGATTTCATGGCCTCAAGCCATTTGACTGAATCAATGTCACGCATTGCTTCGTCATAACTGGTGGGATTGTCATTATCAATGACCTAATCATGTTCCTTATCAATATGGAAACCATATCTTTCAGGCTCATATCTTTCCCTACCAGACCTTCTAAGTTAATAACCTTGTGGTTGTTTCGTCGCTGCCCTTTTGAGAGGCCTGAGGTTTAGTTCTATGTTAGTTGTTCTTCTCGTACCTCATCGAGGTCAAGTCTACTCCCACTATTTTCTTGAGAAGGAATTCATTCTCTAGAATTTAGCATTTCGTGAGACAAATGTTCTTTGTTCATTTGGGACGTAGAACACGTATGCTCTTGAGTTCAAGGCATATCTTACAAACTTACATTTAACTGCCATATCATCCAATTTGTTAATTTCTGTGAGCTTAACATATGCGTCACATCCCCAAACTCTTAGATAACTAAGACTAGGACGTTTCCCAGACTATAACTCATATGGTGTTTGACTAACAGTCTTGGAAGGAACTTGGTTTAGTAGTAGTGTTGTAGTTTCTAAAGCAAGACCCCAAAATGAAAGAGGTAGATGCGTGTCTGGCATCATTGATCGGACCATATCTAATAATGTCTGATTTCTCCATTCGGAGACCCCATTATGCTGTGAAGTTCCCGGAGGAGTCCATTGGGAAACAATGCCATTTTCTCTCAAATAATCTTGAAATGCGTCGCTTAAGTATTCACCACCTCGGTTAGACCTTAGTGACTTAATACTTTTATTAAGCTGGTTTTCTACTTCAGCTTTGAAGTCTTTGAATTTCTCAAAAGCTTCAGATTTGTACCGCATAAGGTATAAATACCCATATCGCGAGTGATCATCGATAAAGGTAATGAAGTATGAGAATCCACCTCTAGCGGTGACTGACATTGGTCCGCATACATCAGCGTGCATGAGTTCTAATGTCTCTGCTGTACGCTGTCATTTACCTTTGAAGGGTAATTTGGTCATTTTACCAAGTAAACAAGACTCACAAGTTCCATAAGGTTCATATTTGAAGGGTCTGAAATACCCATCCTTATGTAGCTTAGTTAATCTTGTTTCATTGATATGACCTAAACGACTGTGCCATAGAAGTGATTCATTGAGATTATTCGAGTTAACGTTGTATATGTTAGAGGTTGAACATTCTTTGTTAGTTTGTAAGACATAGATACCATTATTCAAAATACCATCTCAATATTTTATTTCATTGAAATAAATAGAACATTCATTACAACTTATTAGGCATGAAAAGCCTTTATTACATAAAGTAGAAATTGAAATGATGTTCTTTACTAGAGAAGGTACATAAACATAATCTTCTAAGTCTAAAACTAAACCGTTCGGCAAAACTAATAAATAAGTCCCCCACGCACAATGCAGCCAGTTTTGCTCCATTACCCATGCGTAAGTCAACCTCCCTATGACGGAGTCTCCTACTGTTTCTCAGGCCTTGCACATTGTCACACAAGTGAGTCCCACAACCGGTGTCAAGCACCCAAGTAGAAGGTTCAGAGTTTTGAGAATATAGTTCAATCATATACAACATACCTGAAGCATTGGGCTTCTTGGCCTCTTGGGCTTCCCTAGCTTCCTTGGCTTTCAAGGATCTGCAGTCTTTCTTCCAATGACCCTTCTTTCCACAAAAGAAACATTTCCCATTTCCTTTTTTTTCTCCACCTTACCATTGGGCTTTAGGTGATCTGGAGCCTTAGCCTTGGCCTTATTTTTCTTTGGGCCTCTTGGCTTCAGGTCTGTACCCGTAAGCATGACAGAGGTTTTAAGCTCCGGTTTCAAGTCCTTCTCTGATTGCTTTATCAGATTATGCAATTCTGCTAAAGTAGCTTCTTTATCAGACAGATGAAACTTCATAATAAAGTTAGAGAAGTCTTTTGGTAAGGACTGAAGAATTAGATCGGACCTATCTAATGATCCATGATGAACCCGAGGTTGGCCAATTTTTCAATGTGGCCAATCATTTTAAGCACATGTCCACTAACAGATCCTTCCTTATACCTTGTTTGGAATAAGGCACATGACACTTGGAATCTCACGGTATGAACGGAAGTTGCATACAACTCCTTCAAGTGAAAAATGATGGTTTGAGCATCCATATATTCGTGAGCTTTCTGAAGTTCGCCCGACATAGAGCCAATCATTATGCAAACTGCTTGCTCATCATCGACGTGTTTCTTCCAAGCATCAAATGTATTTTGGTCAGCATCTTCTGCGGGTTCAGGGGGAAATGGTCTTTCAAGAACATAGAAAATCTTTTCTTGTCGTAAGACAATTTTAAGGTTTCTAAACCAGTCATTGTAGTTGTCCTCTTTGAGATTATGCTCATCAAGGATGGAAAGAAGTGATACTCTGTTTTCCATTTGAATGTTTGTGAAATATTTTAATCCACCTGTTAAGAGAGAATGTTAAAATTAGGAATATGTTTTCATTAATGTTTCATAATAACATGGGCTTTTAATATTATGAAGTTGCTCCCACTCAATTGTTTTAAAATTTTAAGCAAATCACATCAACCCCAATATGATGGATTTTTTATGGGCAAGGATCCCATTATCATCATTTCATAACTCCGATTAGGGCCGGTCGTTATAAAATATGATAATTAGGTAGGTTCCCAACCAATTTATGATATAAATCACAATTCCTTTATCATTGGGTTGGGCAATCAAACATGCCATAACTTATGCTAGTCCTTGTGGACACCCAATCTTTGCCACTAAGTTATAAGACCACGTCTAAGGGTCGCTGCGTCTTATGACTCGGAAAAGTTAAAACATTGTCAATAGTAAGATTTAGGGACAAATTGGTATTGGTCAGTCTGGTAAAGCCTAGTCCTGCTAATACGGTTTAAGCCCTTGGGTCTATACTTTACAATGGGAGGTAAATTTTAGACTTAAATTATTATTGAGGATTTTAGCAAGTTTAAGTGAATAACTATCAAATGGATTCCTCCATTGAAAATTCCCTAGAGGGAGGGTGGAGCGAACTCTCTTAAATACCCTTACCTCTTAGACTCTTATTGCCTTGGTGACAAGAATAAACAATAGATCCTCCAAATTAGTCCAACATTTTAAATATGCTTTAAGGTAAGCTTTGAGTAAATGATTATCTAGATGTCTTCACAGCTTTTCCTTTTGGCTATAAAAAGGTAGTGACTGAAGGAAGATACCAAATCATTATCTAACTCTAGTAATACCTTTGGTTAAATTAACTTTAGTTTGGAAATTTTTATTAACGCCTTGGTCCCACCCTACTTGTATATTTTATAATGTCTTTTATTATAAACAAGTGATTTATATTTATTAGCCTTAAAGGTAATAAATCTCTAAGTTCATCACGGAATAATTATTTAGCTAAGGGATAAGCACTACACTCTCTATTTCCTTAGAAAGTCTCTAGATGTTTGCACCCTAAAATAATCATGCCAATTCTAATCATGCATAGAATCATCAAGCATATGAGTTTTAATATGTTGGAATTATTTTAGGCATTAAATAACATTGATTAATATTTAATTATGATATTGTATTTTATTTTATTCAAATAAATTTACTATTCATATTTTTTACAGATGCGTGAACTTTAAATGCAATTTCACAATTCAAATCTTAACCAAATAATGCAAAACTTGTGCCTAAAAATTAAGTTCAGGGTGTTAGCTTTCCAACGAGCTTTTACACACCCAATTTCGAGTTCAAATAAGACAGAACTAATCAAAACAAAAAAGGCGCACTGATACCACATTTGGGAAGCGGCCGCGAGTGCGCAGCGGAAAATCAAGAAAAAATCAAATTATGATGCCGTCATTCCTTTGCCCAAGACACATTTGTTTTTATTATTCTACAAGCCTAGGCATGTGACTATATATTCTAAGCATAAAAACTCATAAAACATGCAAAGAACATAAACCTAAACATGCTAACTATCATAAGAACTCTAATTAAAATAAAGAAAGAAAAAGAATTACTTGAACCGAAGACTCCTCCAGTCCTCCCTCTAATCTACAAGCTTTTCTCGAACTCAGCAAGCTCTTCCACGTTCCAAAGAGCCACCCAAGTGTGTGGCCTCCAAAGGTGCACACACCAAAGCCAAAACTCAACGGCAAGACTACGCCTTGAGTGCACAGTTATTTTACCATTGGTGCTAGCCTAGGAAAATACCTCGAAACTTTTAACTCGATGTTCCTCTAGTCAATTAGATTTAAGGATCCTCAAAAATCAGTGGCTTACTCTTAAACCTTAGAGTTGCTCACTTATATAAACCCAAGATATGAAAGGTTTGGTGTAAAAATTTGTAAAGAATTCATTGGGTTTATATAGGTGCTCCAAAGACAACAAAATTAATTAAGAATCCGATGTGGGATAAATGTTAATTTAATCTTAGCAATTGGATCTTAATTTAATGGTTTAATGAGATTATAAAACCCTAATAAGAGTTTGGGCCGAATTGGAATTCAAAACAAATAACAAATAAAAAAATTTACTATTCATATTACTATTCACATTTTATTTATTTATTTATTTATTCCAATTCCCAAAGTGCCCATATCGTCATTCACCAATCCCTAAGCCACTATGGAACCTCATAAATGATCTGTTCAATAATTAAACACATTGAACCATTTATGAATCATTTATGAACAATTTCTACAGCAATCATATATGTTGTTAAATTTGTACTCTGCACTGTTAACCATCGATTTCGACTTTGTTGTGTGTGACCTTTTGGGTTCCCCTCAAGTTGGACATGAAATGAATCGGGATGAATTTAATCGAACATAAATTATCCTCCTATCAGATGGTCGTTCGATTTCAATGACCAAGGTTGACATCTAGCAACATGCCAAGGCCCCCAAATGAGAATGAAAGATATATATACCCATTCTGTATGCGATTTACATATGATACAGTCCCTCGCCTCATTGTATCCCCACCGTTTGACCTAGGATATGGAAAGTGTCTACCAATATATTCAAAGGTATGATGTTGATAGTGTCATGAATCGTGCTAACCCAAGAATCTCACATGATTCTTCCGCTGCGGCCACAGTTGCAAGCACTGATCACACATAACAACCCGCGAACTAGAGAGTGTTAAAGTTATTTGATCCACACATAAGATTGTAAAGACCTCAAGTCTAAGGACTAGTCATATAATATATACATGAAAGTTCTCACAGACATATGTGATAAACACTCCATGTGAAAATTTTCGGTGGTCAGTTCGATGGACACGAGTAACTCATGCATCCATGTGATACACCAAGCGGACGGATCTCCACTAGTAGCCTATGAGATCGGCTACCCCACTTAAGGGCGGATCATATCATCATGCTAGTCTCTCTGCTTTGTGAACGCCCAGATTATTCACAAAACTATGACTAGGAACGTTTGAGAGTAATGATTCTCATAAGGCATGGAAGCCATCATCTTATTACTCCAAGGGCTTTATTATAGTGTTTGATGATTCATATAAGTTATGTAAGACACGTATAATAAAGATTGAAATTTTATTAATTAATGAAAATATTACAAATACATGTACATATAGCCCATCCACAAGTTGGGTATAGGGCATATCTCTAACATGTCTATCTTGATTTGCTGGCGTTATGATGTATGGTATGGTTAATAATAAAAACAAAAAGAAAATAAAACAGAGAAAGTTTTGAAAGAAAAAAGAAAAACAAGAAATTAAACCACATATAACCGATAAGCATGAAGCTACCCATGGGCGAGTGTCAGGACAACCATGAGGAGAAATGCTACTTTAAAGGGCAGCTGTGTTGAAAAAGAAAAGTTTTTGAAAGAAGAAAAAAAAATTTATACCATACTGAGCAAAGAAAAGCAATTACATAGCACATTTGAGATATCTAGGTTGGTTTGACCCATCGGATCCCAATTTTTAAACGAAATCATTGAGTTGGCTTACCTAGGAGTCGAACTATGAATAAACCCTTACACACACACACTGTGAGTCTGGCTTAGATGATTTATTCAAGGACTTGGATTTGAGTTGCATTGAGTACTTTAAATATTCTATGATTTCATTGCTAGACATTCTTTGAGGATGATAATATGTGTAACTATTGGGACTATCTCATTTTATTATTTTTGCATGATTACATGTGTTTTGAATGACGTTTGTGGGTATCGTCGCTGTAAGCCCTCACGAGACTATAACTCGTCCACTAGGGCCACCTAGGGGTTTAAAGGCTTGTTGCATACGCTAAATTGAATTGTGATCCATACGAAAGTGGATTAGATAATTTTTTTAATTTATTTTTAATTTAGTTTAGTTATTATTTTCTTTTTGCGCTTTAATTGCTATGGACTAGCAATAAGCTGGTTGGGGGTTGTGATAAGTACATGAAAATGTACTTTGAACATCGCTAATTCGGCTTGATTATCATGTATTTGATCTTAATTATAGTTTATTTTATTTCTTGTAATTAGGAAGCAATCATGAATCTTGGAGCAATTACACATGTTTTGGGACCTTATAGACTCATCAGAAGCACGCGGGAAGAGCGAAAGCACATAAATCATATTCCAGAAAAACTGCCACGCATCGCGATGGGCCCACAGATCTCACACACATAGAAAACTCCAGAGAGTTGGGCACCGCAATGCCACTTTCAGCGCCACGCCACCACGGTAGATGCCTATAAACTTAATTAGGTCGTATTTTATGCGCATAAGGACTCCAAAACTTCCCTATATAAACCCAAACTCGTCCAAAACCCTAAGGGAGAGAAGAAAATACACAACAAAGAGATTAAATCACATATTTGAGAGAGACTAACAAGGAAGCTTCAGGCCAGACATGATGCTTCTGTAATCTCTCTAGGCTATATCTTTTTTTTCTATAGAGAACTAATCTCATAGGCAAGGCTAGTGATGAACTCTTGTAATTGACTTCTTATATTCAATTTTTTTATTCCTAAATGATCGTCAACATTTAATACAATAGATATCTTATTGTTCTCTATTATCTTATGATTATAAACCCAAAGATTATTTTTTACCAATTTGCATATAGGAATAGTCATGCGTCTATGTATGATTGGGGAACCCAGTTATGACTGGTTATATTATTTTATGAGTTAATCTTCTGCTGCAGTATTACCTGTGGGTATACTGTCGACGTTAGATAGGTTATAAAGATAACATAGTGTGTTGTTAACATAGAGAAAATAATTCATCGATTACCTTAGAATTGAATATGTTTTTGATTGAAATATCTTCTGATTGTTGGTTTGGGATGTGAAACCTTCAATTGAGTAATAAAAGGAATCAATTACTGGATATATGAATTTGATACAATGGGGATTCCCAATGCGTTGCTGCTTCTCTCTACTGATAATTTTTAAGTGTTTTTCGTAATCTTTAATTTACATTACCAATTCAATTCTTCTATTTAATTAAGTTATTGCTAACATTTTCATTAAGTGAATTAGTTCCTTGTAACCATCTCTCTGAGGAATCAACACCCCAACTACACTGCGATAAATGCGAGTACTTTTTTGGCGTAATCACAACTTCAACACTTGTTTTACAACAAACATATATATATATATATATATATATATATATATATATATATATATATATATTCTTTGAATCAAAATACAAACCAAAATAGAATCTCATAATGAAATGACTCATTAACAATTCTAAGTCACTCAAAGGTGGTCAAGTGATTCTAGAATGGTAGTCATAACTCCAAGCTATTATCTAGAGTTCCAAACTCTAATTTTATATTTATGTCCAAAATAAACATTTTGACCCAATCACAAGCATATTATGTTTATGCTTCCAAAGTATCCATAAACCATTCATTAGCCTAATTTCAACATCAAGTTATATTATTATATATCCAATATATAATACACCACTATATGTTTCATTAATGATAACAGCTCACTAATGAAAACATAACTTTAAAGAAAATCAAACTTACCTAGCAAGCTTGATTCCAAGATCCATTCTTCTTCTGTTTGTTGAAATATTGTAGAGAACTTCCAAAACTATCAAGCAAGATTCTAAGATCCAATCTTCTTCTCCTTGTTGTTGTAGAGAACTTCCAAAACTAGCAAGCTTGATATGAAGATCTTATTTTATTCTCCTTATTGTTGTAGAGAACTTCCAAAGCTTCTCCCACAAAAACTTTACTTAAGCTAATATTTCTTTCATTTGATTAATGCTTGTTTTAGCTTACTTTGCCTTGATTTAAAACTTGCTCCAGCTTGTCTTTTATAGAAAAAACTTATGCAATTTTTAATTAATAAAAGTTCTAATCAAATTTTATGTGGGCTTAATCCAATTTGTCTAAATATGTATAATTAGGTGTGACTAATCACATTTGTCTATCACTTTGGTTTAATCCAATTAAATCAAGACAAAGTTTAATCAATGAATTAGTTCAATGTCTACCACTTTGATTTAATCCAATTAAATCAAGTCAAATACACCTATTATTACATATTTATAATTACTAAAATATCCTCCAATGGTAGAGATATTTAAGAAATTACAACAAAACCCTTTTCTGATTTTGGATTAATCTAATTAATCCAATTGGGTCAAAGTAAATAATTAATTTTATCCAATAACACTTAATTATTTTAGTTGATAATTATAGTATCAAATATTATTTATTATCCAAAATTATTGGCTACCCAAGTGTTCAATGAGTACACTTCATATTATGGGACTCTGTAAGTCCAGACACGTTCGTCATATAAGCCTAGCTTATATGTACGCAATTTGGCCACCTCCGAATGTGCGAACAGCACGAACGACTTTTCTGAACTATACAAGTTGAGGTCATCACATATTTCTAACAATCCCTCCGTCGTAGGCTATCTGAGTTGTGTTTAGGAAGTATAGATTACACAGTCAAGTTTCCAAGGCGCACATCTCATGACGACATGTCCATGATTATTTACAACTAATTAGAACACTATTTCTGATATATACGATCCATCCTAGGTGATCAGCTTTGGCCAAAGTCTTAAGAACCGTGACTTACTCACATGGATAACCCCTTATGGTACACATAAGGGTCGACATATCCTATCTTGATACGCAATTGATTAACGAATGTATCGGTCTACACCCAACGAATATCTAGCTGTCTGACCATGAAATATCTATGACATATATGACATCAAAATGTGGATGATCACACACAAAATCAATGTTATCATATAGTCAAAGGATTACATATGTTACTCAACTCGAAGAGATTCATGTTGACGGTGGTGTGTACTTCAAACTATTAAGAATCACTTGTGAGTCCTTCAGTATTCACTCCAATGAGTACCCACATGTCTATACGAGCTTACCTTGCTCATGGTATATTGGGTTAAACCATTGGAACTCCAATTCCAATGTATAACATGTGCTAGTTTTCTAGGTTATAGAAATTTGATCGTATTCCAAAACCAACAACTAGGAATATTTACTTTAAGAATAGTTTATAATAGTAATGTTATTCCAATATCGGACCATTCAGTATCCAGTATTACTACATGACTATTCTAAGATCTATGTCATTCTCAGCATATTTATATATCAAACTAATATGTATTATGACATAATAATTACAATTAACAATATTGAAATGAAAAATTTATTATTTTATTAATAAATAATAAAATATAATGTACAATACATTATTTGGATTGGCTCTCCAAGCACCAACTCCAACAATAATTACCCGCGTAACCTTTATCGGAAATCCAAGATAAGTTTTCAGTTTCAGCACACATTTTTGATGTTACAGCACTCATGAACAACTTCCAGTATTTCAACGATATCTTGAGTTATATATGTCATATTTTAGTGATTCTAGTACACACAAGGTTACAACTTTCATGTGAAGTATTTTTCCAAATTTTGCCCGGAACCAAGTCAAAAAGAGCCGTAAATTTGGCTCATGACAGGTGATGAGTTTAACCAAGATTTTTAGCACATGGGTTAGTTTGGAAATATCTAGAAAATTATGGATAATATAAATTTTTCCCCTTCTCATTCTCTTTCTCCCCACTCATATAAATTTTTCCCCTTCTCATTCTCCTTCTCCCCCACCATTTCCACGACTAAGACCCCACCATCCTCTTCAATGTTTTTTCTTCAATGAGCTTCTCAAGCTTGGTTTAGAGTGTTTTCTTGCATTTCTCAAGAGCTCTTGGAGTAAAGTATGCCCTCTATTCTATCTTAGCCTTCATTTTGCATTTTGCATAAATATTTAAGCCCCTTATAGGCATTGCATTTTTGCATGGCTCGGTGATGAGTCTCCTAAAGGGGTACTGTATAAAAGTTAAGGAAGGTTGTAAGGTCTAATATTAGAAAGAAAACATATACATTCTGACAGATATAAACCCCTAAGTCCGACCGTACATAACCATCAACTCCAACCGGATACACCTACACATATGCCAGACATATGTCGCGTTTTCAATTTTACAAAACACCTACACATATGCCAGACATATGTCGCGTTTTCAATTTTACAGAATGACTCGATCTCTTTCATTTTTACCCAACTTCCATAAACCTAGATCATTTCCACCTTAAACACTTTCCAATTATCTTTCTTTCCATGTTAACACCTTCCATAACTACCAATTACCTTGTTAATAGTTTCCTCTTTAAAGGAGATAGTTTCATTCTTACACTATAAAAGAAAATCTTTACACAAAAAAAATGAACTTTTTCCAATGGGATATTTCTTGATCCGAATTTTGGAAGCTCTTAACTGCACATAAGCCAGAATAGAAAAACAACCCACATAATAACAAATCACAAACTCATTAACCACTTTAAATCTCTCTAGTAGAAAAATCAAACAACCGACTAAGATTCTCAAACGTATTCTCGGAGCTGAGATACACCTAAGGTAAGACTTGATGGCCTTTATCACTCAATTATGTATTTACTGGTTTGACAAAATATCTATAACTGGCATGTTGTATGACCGGCTAGACATACATAAGTGTTGTGATATTTTTATATCGTACCGCAAGTGTACGGTGTCAAGTTTTAGTATAAATCGGTGAAAGAGTGTCGAACCCACAGAGATTGCGTTAACTCGCACTAAGTACTACAATTGATAATCCTAACTTTATTTAGAAAACAATTAATAAAGATTTTAATAATTAAATAAATATAAAATATACAAATATTTAGATAGGAGGAACTAATACGATAGAGATTCTGGATCCTGATTTCACCTAGCTGTCTCCTATGTATTTTTCATGCCAATTAATCTTTGTTCAGTTATATTATTTATAAGTCAAGATCCTAAAATATCCACTCCCTCTCTCGAGTGCCGAGTGAAAATATTATCAACTATAGATTTCGATATCTCTATAAAAATCCAATAGTTAATAACTCATTACGATTTGTGATTCTATGTTAACGACTTCAAAGGACTACAGATTCTCTCGAACTCTATAAAACCCTAGGTTATATTCTCTAGATCTATTCAAAATCCCCTCTCTCGAGTGATAGATTCTAAACATTCATCATCTTCAATTGTGGCCAACAATTAAGAAGCATTAAACTCAAAAGAATATAAATAATTAATAAAACTTCATTACAAAATTGATAAACAAAAATACAAGGTTCAAGCATCAATTACATCATTCTCCAAAATTAAGGAGTAAATTCATGACAAAAGATAAAACAATAAATAATCAAGCCATGAATTTAATGGAAATCATTAGAGTTTTAAGAAAGAAATAAGAAGATAAAACCCGAATTGAATCTCTTCCTCTCCGGATATTACAGCCTTTGTCTCCTCTTGTCGCTCTTCAATCCTCTCCTTGGATCTCTAAAAATATGTATTCTGTGTTTTGTGCTCTGTATTAGCCTCTGTATTAGCCCCCCTTGAGTGTTGGATGGAATGTTATATTTATAGTTGAGTCTGGGAGTCTTTGGGTGGCATTAGGATTATTAAAAACCCTAAAAAGTGAATCCTGGAATACGCGTGCTTCTCTTCTCCGCAGCGCCGCGGCGCCAAATTGTGGGAATTGTATGGGTGAGGAGGCGCCGCGGCGCCTTTGTTTAATGAATGAATGGGCGCCGCGGCGCTGAACTTCCGGGAAAATGTATGAGTTTGTGTTTTTGGGAAGGCGCCGTGGCGCCTGCACATTTAATTTAACTGGCGCCACGGCGCCAGTTTACTTCTAATTTTGAGGCGCCAAGGCGCCCTTAATTTTGGTCATGATGGCGCCTTGGCGCCATTGCTAATAATGGTAATGGCGCCTTGGCTAATAATGGGCGCCGTGGCGCCTATTCCCCTGGAATTTGTATGGGGTTTGTGGCGCCTCGGCGCCATTCTTCCCTGCTCGTCCTGTGTCTTCCCGAAAGTTCCCAAAACACGTGCAATTATTCCCCGATCCATATATTAATGCTCCTATAAATAAAACATAAAATAAATTATAAATCATATTAAATATCTCGAATTATAACAAAATAATAAGCTGAGAATGTCATAATAAGTGGGTATAAACCACACTTATCAAATACCCCCAAACTTAAGGTTTTGCTAGTCCCGAGCAAAAGATAAAATAAAAAAAACTATATTCAAATAAATAAATAAAAATTACTAAATTAACTAAGCCACTTTCGTAGGGATCACGATTGCATTTAGCATATGCAACAAGCCTTTAAACCCCTAGGCGGCCCTAGTGGACGAGTTATAGTCTCGTGAGGGCTTACAGTGACGACACCCACAAAAGTCTTTCACACACAATCATGCAAAAATATAAAATAAATAAAAGCATAGTCCCGATAGTTGCACATAAAATTTATCCTCAAAGAAAGCTTATAAATGAAATCAAAGAATCTTCAAAGTACGCAATTGCAACTCGAATCCAAATTCTCGAATAAATTATCTAAGCTAGACTCACGGTGTATGTGTGTAAAGGTTCATTCACAGCTTTGATCTTAAGTAAGCTAACTCAATGATTTCGTTTAAAAATTAGAATCGATGGGTCAAACCAACCTAGATATCTCAATTATGCTCTGTAATTGCTTTATTTCGTGTTCAGTATGGTATGATTTTTCTTTTCTTTTCTTGTCTCTTTTTTCTTTTCTCATTTTTACATTTTTTTTTCCAACTCACCTACCCTTTAAGGTAGCATTTCTCCTCATGGTGGTCCTAATACTCGCCCATGGGTAGCTTCACGCTTATCGGTTATAGGTGGTTTATTTTCTTTCTTTAGAGACATTTTTCTTTTCTTTTTAGCTATACCATACTTCATAACACTAGCAAATCAAGATAGATATCTAAGCAAACGGTCATTCATCGACATGCAATTTCTTCAACTAGTCACCTTGTCAACTACTTAAGTTTTACTGCTAAAAACCTGTTTTTAAGTGCTTACGAGTCTAACATAGATCAGTTATTCAAGGCATCAGATAAAAGTAAATCGAGCACTTATCGTTTCTAAAATTTCACCCATAAACAGACAATATTATCACAGGATTTATGTTTTACTATCAAAGGCTAAAACAAATAATAATTTTTTTTTTTAAAATAAATCAAGAAATTTAAACAACTAAATAGCAAGTAAACAACATGCACACTCTTAAAATTTGCATTGTCCTCAATGTAAGATAAATATCAAGAGCAAGAGTGAGGAACAACACTACCGTGCATGGAGTTGATCAGACTCTTGCTGGTTAGAATTTGGTTGCACGGGCGTTGTGTTTCTCGTGCTACCTGCATAAATAACATGCAAATAAATAAATAGCACACAATAAAATAAAATAAAATGTAAAGAAAATAATAATAAAAGAAATGCAAGGGTTGCCTCCCCGCTAGCGCTAAGTTTAACGTCTTCAGCCAGACGCAACCACCAAAATGGTTATGGTGGCTTAAAAGTAGTGAACCGGGTAATCTCATCTGTTTTCTTCTTTGGTATCCACCGGTTCTTATGACATGAAAAAGATAGTTTGGCAGGCTGTGGTGATTTATCCATAGATGGTCCCCCATGATATGTAGATTTCCCTTCAATTGGAAATTCTGGACTGCACATTCGGCAAAATTGGCTAGGTTTTCTTTTTAATCTTCCAGGAATTATCTCTAAGTGAGAACTGGCCTTTCTTTTCCTCTTTTTACGGCTCTTTGGGAGTGGTTTCGAGTTTAGCTGCAGAGAATTTTCCTTTATACATGGTTGCATTATGCTCATAGGCTGTTGAAATACTGATTCACCCTGTCTGGTTTCAACTCTCTTTTCTACTGTATCTATCATGTGACAGTCTGCATCACCTTGAGAACTCGGCATGGCTCTGAAAACACTGAAGGTGATTTCTTCATATTGACCTCTCATTATCAATTCACCTTTGTTCTCTTCTTCTGTTACTGTTTCCTCCTGAAATACCATTTCATTTTCTTTACTGCCTAAGTCCTGAGAGGTGTCTTTAAACTCTTTTCCGCTCCTACAGGTTATAATTTGACTTTGCTCATTGGGGTTGACTTCAGTATCACTCGGAAAATCCCATGTCTGTTGATTGGCCATGGAAGAAGCAAGCAACTCAATTTTTGCTTCTAAAGATTTCATATTTGCCTCTATATTGCCCATTCGTGTTTCGATATTATCCAGCATTGACTCATTCTTCTCAAACCTCTCTGAAGCTGTAGCTACAAACGTGATCATGAGGTCTTCTAAGGAAGGTTTCTGCTCAACTTTTCTATAGTCAAAACCAGAAGAAGGCTGCAAGGTATTCTCTGTGTTAGCATATGACAGGTTTGGATGATAACGATTAGGCATAAGATTTCCTCTATAGCTGTTGAAGTTCCAATTGTTCACATACTGTACTTGTTCAAATCCTGCTCCTCTGTTGGATAAAAACATTCCATTAGCAGAAACAGCTTCAATAGACGGTTGACTCATTTGATTTATCAATACTGCTAGATGAGTCGTGAAGGACGATACTTCAGCTATCAGTGCACTAACAGGATCTGCCATTGGTTCTTTTCAAACTCACCTCGTAAGAAAAAAATATAAAACAGCAAAATAAAAATAAAAATAAAAATAGAAATAAAACTTAAGACAAAAATAAAGGAAATAAAGAAAATAAAAATAAAAATAAAAATAAAAATAAAATTCTAAATTAAAGCTAAGATTACTTGGTAGTAGTATTAATATGAATTAAACAAACAATCCCCGGCAACGGCGCCAAAAACTTGTTGTGATATTTTTATATCGTACCGCAAGTGACGGTGTCAAGTTTTAGTATAAATCGGTGAAAGAGTGTCGAACCCACAGAGATTGCGTTAACTCGCACTAAGTACTACAATTGATAATCCTAACTTTATTTAGAAAACAATTAATAAAGATTTTAATAATTAAATAAATATAAAATATACAAATATTTAGATAGGAGGAACTAATACGATAGAGATTCTGGATCCTGATTTCACCTAGCTGTCTCCTATGTATTTTTCATGCCAATTAATCTTTGTTCAGTTATATTATTTATAAGTCAAGATCCTAAAATATCCACTCCCTCTCTCGAGTGCCGAGTGAAAATATTATCAACTATAGATTTCGATATCTCTATAAAAATCCAATAGTTAATAACTCATTACGATTTGTGATTCTATGTTAACGACTTCAAAGGACTACAGATTCTCTCGAACTCTATAAAACCCTAGGTTATATTCTCTAGATCTATTCAAAATCCCCTCTCTCGAGTGATAGATTCTAAACATTCATCATCTTCAATTGTGGCCAACAATTAAGAAGCATTAAACTCAAAAGAATATAAATAATTAATAAAACTTCATTACAAAATTGATAAACAAAAATACAAGGTTCAAGCATCAATTACATCATTCTCCAAAATTAAGGAGTAAATTCATGACAAAAGATAAAACAATAAATAATCAAGCCATGAATTTAATGGAAATCATTAGAGTTTTAAGAAAGAAATAAGAAGATAAAACCCGAATTGAATCTCTTCCTCTCCGGATATTACAGCATTTGTCTCCTCTTGTCGCTCTTCAATCCTCTCCTTGGATCTCTAAAAATATGTATTCTGTGTTTTGTGCTCTGTATTAGCCTCTGTATTAGCCCCCCTTGAGTGTTGGATGGAATGTTATATTTATAGTTGAGTCTGGGAGTCTTTGGGTGGCATTAGGATTATTAAAAACCCTAAAAGTGAATCCTGGAATACGCGTGCTTCTCTTCTCCGCAGCGCCGCGGCGCCAAATTGTGGGAAATTGTATGGGTGAGGAGGCGCCGCGGCGCCTTTGTTTAATGAATGAATGGGCGCCGCGGCGCTGAACTTCCGGGAAAATGTATGAGTTTGTGTTTTTGGGAAGGCGCCGTGGCGCCTGCACATTTAATTTAACTGGCGCCACGGCGCCAGTTTACTTCTAATTTTGAGGCGCCAAGGCGCCCTTAATTTTGGTCATGATGGCGCCTTGGCTAATAATGGTAATGGCGCCTTGGCGCCATTGCTAATAATGGTAATGGCGCCTTGGCTAATAATGGGCGCCGTGGCGCCTATTCCCCTGGAATTTGTATGGGTTTGTGGCGCCTCGGCGCCATTCTTCCCTGCTCATCCTGTGTCTTCCCGAAAGTTCCCAAAACACGTGCAATTATTCCCCGATCCATATATTAATGCTCCTATAAATAAAACATAAAATAAATTATAAATCATATTAAATATCTCGAATTATAACAAAATATAAGCTGAAAATGTCATAATAAGTGGGTATAAACCACACTTATCAATAAGTCATAAATTAAATCAGGCCGTATATAAGGCTACATCCGGCAGAATGTTTTCCCATGGTATATAAGCTGGAAACCCATACGTAAATTTCATAGCCGAATCCAAATGGACAGTAAGTGCGGTCTGTTCTTAGGATACAACTCCACCTACCAAGGAAAAAATAGTCGTTTTATTTATTTGGCTTACTAGTCCTTTTATTATTTTTATAGTACTTTGCATGTGTTCTCCTTTTTTTTATTTAATCTTCACATTATTATAATTCAGTGATTTTGTATCACACTGCACATCCGGCCAGATTCCTAGTAAATCTGGACTGGCATACACCTTAACATACACCTTAATTTCATTGTTTAGTGTATTATTGTGTTATTGTTCCCTAGACATGGCTTTTATTATTCATTCTTATTTTTTTGTTTATATTTTTTTGTGCTTTCCAATTACATTGTGTGCTTTTACATTAAAAGAAATGATGATATCTCTCTCAAACCTTGATAATATACTGGCATAAGTAAGAGACCGATCTGAACCTAAACAGGTTTAAGTTTGACCTTGCGAGGGCTGTAGTGCGACCTTAAATGATTCTCAGTATCTCATACCGGGTGGTGACTCTTTAATTCTCCTATTAGTCCCATGTACGCTAATTGTAATCTATATGTAATGTGAACTCAACAGCGTCATGGTCGCTGATGTCGTAGGTATAATGAGAAATCCTATTTCACTCCTATATATGTTGACTCCACTGGGATAGAGAATCGGCCTAAAAAATACCTTGTAGTATCTATAGTGAGATTAATGTTAGCCATGTCTATATTCATTGCATACTAGGGATATGATAGCAGAAATACCCGGGCTTGCCCAGGGTAAAAAAAAACTCGGGCCGGGTCCTGTAATCAAAAGCCCAGCTCGGGCTCGGGCCTAAGCCGAGCTTAGAAATTTTGGCCCTGGCCCGGGCCCAGGCCAAAACCAAAATATATATATATATTTATTTATTTATTTATTTATTTATTTATTTATTTATTTTAATATGTTTGTATCATTTTTATTTGTTTGTAGCATTTAAATTATTAATTTATCAATGAAACTTTCCATTTATTTGTGAATTGTCTTTGCATATAGTGTGGATGTATTTTGTATTTGTATGTTTTTAATTTTTTTTATTTAAAAAAAAACAGGCCGGATAAAGCCCGGTCCCGAGTCGGGCCGGCCCGGCCTTGAAGACACCCCGGCCGGGCCTCGCTGACATCACACATGAAGAAATCATTTTCCCTCAATGTAGTGGATCGCTACCTGATGATACCCATCATTCATATGAACATACCCTCGAGGTATAAAAAATGTGCTTTCATTGGTCGTTTGAACCTTTGAGTGAGGGGGACCTAGTTGTGGACAACTCTTCGTCAATAAGAGCCTAAGTCTTGGCCTATTAAGCTCACATGGAAGCCCATAGTTATTTTTCCCTAGGAATGAGCCTGCCTAATGCTTATGTATGGGTTCTAACCATTTGAGGTAATCCAAACCTCTTACAACGAAAATAAAAACTTATTGGTCCTTTTTAACTGGATAAATTCATGTTCCATGATAATTGGGCTGAATTCTTTGAAATGTTCATGGGCCACTTTGTATGCAAACCCTATTGGACTTATAACGATTAATTATGATCCCAAATGTGTCAAAAATATGAGTTTGATGCCCATACTCACTTTTATCTAAGGAAATGGCACATCTTACTTTGGGCCCATTTGAGCATACTTAAATGCTTTAAAGCCCAACCCAAAAAAACCATGATTACCAAGGGTCCAATTCATCACTTTGGGATAATAGTACGATTCCCATATTAGGCTTAGTCATATTGTAAATGGGCGACCTTTGTCCTCTAACGATGGAAAAGAACTGAGGTAGGCAAGGTTCACCTTTTAGCATAATAGAGAATGAGCTTGTGTACCTCCCCTCCCTCTGTTAGTGCATGAGCTAAGTCACGTCTAGGACATATATGGACTTACCACATATGTGGGAGAGATAAGATTGGAATGATGTATGTTGCGTGAACTAACCTTGCATTTCATGAATCTCATGCGTACATGTATCCATACATACATGCATCATACTAATACTTTGTGAATAACGCCATCATAGTGGATCGTTGGGTTAATCAATAATAAACATCACAGAAATTACCAAAAATAATAATTCACATGTAGATTAGTTAAAAACCATTGTGAACAAGATGGTAGAGCAGCTACAGACTATGCTCAATGTCCTTGCCAACTTGACGGTAATTCAACCGACACCTTAAGCGATGGGGCCAAGTTTAGCAAGAACAGGCGTGAGGAGCCCGAAAGTAGAGTGGAAGAAGTACATGTTGGACAATTATGACCCATAGCGTCACTATTTGTACAGATCATGGTGTTGTTGTACAAATTAACTATGTGACAAAGGAGATTGCACTCTTATCATTTGTGATTAGATCACCTTAGATGTATAAATGATGAGAGGTCCTTATGATTTGTTCCTGGACGGAGAATGATATGAGACAGTATCAGTCCATGAAGGATAAGTCATTAATATCCCTAGTCAGAGTATTATCGAGATTAGACATCGATAAATACGTAAAATACTAGTATTGCACTTGTGCGCGTTTATGAGGGCACAACGGCATAGTTCTCATATATTTGGGTATAGGATACTCATGCAAGTGTAGTAGGAGGTTGTGTTTCACCGATGGTACGGGAAACAGCTTCGCTCTGGATAGACCCCCTCGGAATCCCATTGGTAGTATGACTGTGTGTCTATGGAAGTCCGAAATCAGGGTCGGTGCATTTGATCTTAACCTGAGACTTGCACCGCTAATACTTACGATAATCGATACACTCTAGTTGAGGTCGTCCAGGGCTTTAACCGGTTCTGTGTACGCCAATGCTGTGTATATTGAGAATCGTAGAGTATTGGGTGTGATGTCAAGACGGAAGTATAACTCCAGTCATAGTGGAGATGATGTCACGTAGGATACGGTATTAGTGCTCTTAAGTGCTGCGCAGCCATTGGGATATTATGACTAGGTCATGTATATCCGATTATAGAGACTAGTTACCAGACATCCGACATGTGCTTCGTACGGGGCAGACACAACTCCAGCCCCAGGCCTAGCACGTGACCATCTGATACTGGATCGAAATGCACGATACGATGTATACTACGCCTGATACAGATCCTTTATTCCTGTAAGAATGTTTCCGGACAATTGGGTAGGCATGGCGCCTTGCTAGAGGCCAACCATGTCTTGTAAATCGGTATAAACGTAGTACGAGGTACTTACGTGTTCGGATAGTCCGACGACCGTATTTACTGCCAACATATCCGGGGATCTCATGGGTCGCTTCCCAATGATTCACCGATGATGTATGACTCGCACTTTAATTAATCTGGGATTAATTCGATGAGAGAGAAAATTAATCTGGGATTAATTACGGAGATATTTTATGTAGGATAAATATCGTCTAAAGAGAGAAAACGATTAATTTGGAATTATCGGGTAAATTAATATATTCGATATATTAAATGAAATTGGATTTCGAAGCGGAATTAAAATTGGATTTTAATTCGGGCGAACGAGTTAATTTGGAATTAATTCATTAGCGACGTGAATAGTGAATTCGCTAGGCGTAATCATTTAATTACGACGCAACGGAAAATTCGCTAATTGGGAATTGGCGAACCCGAGCCCGAGAGTGATTGCGAGCTCATTCGCATTTCGAATGAGTGCGGCACACAAGTCACATCAAGCGTCAAATCATTAGTCGCATCAATCGTCAAATCACTTGTCACTTTGAGTTATGTGACTTGACAACATGTCACTTTAATAAAGTGATATGAATAGTTGATGTGTGTTGGTGGAATAGTGAAGGTTGTTGGAAGCATTTACCATTTGATTTTTAATAATTTATTTGGTAAATGTTTAATATATTTTATGGAAAATATATAAAGCATATTAGATATACTTTACCAACTAATCTAACACTTCATCTTCTTCTTTTTTTCTCTCTACATTCGTCCATGGGAGGCCAATTTAAGCTTCTGGTTCAGCCCTCTTTGGGCGTGAATTAGAGCTTGAATAACTTGATTTTTGAAGCAAAAATCATGAGTGCTAGCACACCGAGAGTTGTACGAAGGTGTTAGGGAAACTCACCCACGAGCCGGGAATCGTTTGACGCAAGTTCGAGGCTCGAAATGATGAAGCAAAACTGAAATTTCTTGGACAAAAATCTGCACTGCAGTGGGCGTGAACCAGTGAGCATTTCTTGAAGTTTTGTTCGTCGTTTCGTCTCAACCGATCGATGTGAGTATTCCGCTACCTCCTTTGATGTATTCACACTTATTTTCATGCTTGTTTGATGATCTTGGGACCTAATTAGAAACCTACAGTACCTTCCCTAGACGATGAGGAAATGGCAGAATATACTGTAGGAAAAATGGCCAAGTCGTAGGCCGAGATGGAACTACAGAAATATAAGGAGCATATAGAGGCGATGACCTAAAAGATGAAGAGTAAAAATGAAGATTTGCTGGATTACAACACCATGGCTTTCAAGGAACAACTGCCCGCTCAATTTAAAATACCCGAAGTGGAAAAGTTTAATGGGAATGGAGACTCCAATGCACACCTCCATCAATACGTGTCATTGATGAGTGCACAGGAATGTCTTTACACCAAAATGTAGTTCAGCCTTAAATCATTCTCAGTGTCTTATATTGGGTGTCGACTCTTTAATTCTCCGATTAGTCTCTCATGGGATAATTGTACTCTCTACGAGCTGTGAGTTCAATATTGTCATGGTCGCCGATGTCACAGGCATAACGGGAAATCCTACTTCGCTCCTACACCCCTCATATAGACCTATGACAAACCCAAGCTAGAATCATGGCCAATTTCCATGAACATGTCAACGTGCGAGGTATTCAACTTGAATTGATATGTATTAGAATGAAGATGTGAGAATTGAGATGAATTAGAAACCCTAGGGTTTGGGTGTGTTGATATTGCCTTGAAACCCCACATGAGTATTATGGTCGAATTGAAGCATGATATTGATTGGAAAAATGTATATATTGAATGTGATAGTGTTGTGGTGTTGGTTTTGCCATAAGAGTTGGCAATGGTGTGATACTGAACAGCCATAGAATCGAACCGGCATCGCGACGTGACACCAAAAGTAGTTTTATGACCTGCATTTCACCTAGTGCACATAGCGACGCAGAATAGGTCGCGTCATGATGTGAGCAATGTTAGGGTTGGCATAGCAACACACGCCATCTTTTGTCGCAACGCAGAGCCAGTTTCAGGATTAGTTCTAATTTGTTCCTAATTTTGTCATAGGATGTCAGATAAAATCATAATCTTTCTTATCAGCATGAATACATACATTATTCAGTTGGAAATGGTGTGATGTAGAATAGCCCTAGAATCGAACCGGCATTACGATGCGTAGGAGCTTACGTCGCGACCTGACCCCAAGAGTAGCTCTCTAGCCTGTATTTTACCTAGTGCATGTCGCAACACAGAATAGGTAGCGTCATGATGTGAGCAAATTCAGGGTTGGCATAGCAACGCGCACCATCTTCCGTCACGATGCGAAGCCAATTTCATGATTTTTTTTTAGTTTGTTCCTGATTTTATCCTAGGATGTCAGTTTGCATCCTAAGCTTCCTTATCAGTATGAATACATGTATTATTGCACACACATGTGTAGAATCATGAGTATCATATCATACTAATTGTATTTTGGTCGTACGTTATTGATCCTACTAGTTCCATACAAAAAGTTCCAGTCAAATCCACGCGACAGTACAAGTAGTAGGATTTGACATTGGCTCTCTGTGTGAATGCTATAGTTTTCACATTTTCAAACTTTAAGTGTTTTATTACTTAAGGTTTTAGTTTATGGTTATGTCGAATTTCACAATTATAAGAACATGTTTTAGCTTAGCCATGTTTCCATGATTAGCAGCTTAAGATTGTGTGGTATTTTCAAATCATGATAGTTTTACATGTTTTCTAGTTATGTTATAAGTTCATTATGTTACATGACTATGATTATGCAAGTTTAAGGTACATGATTTAGATTTATTCTAAATTCAGTTATATAAGTAATAAAATATTTTCAAACCACCAATAGAGTATTGTCCCTTATTTATAGATCCTCAGATTCACTCAACTCAGCAGATCTAACAGTTTTCTAGTGACTCCCTTAGGCACTTTCGTGTTCATGATCCCCTACTTACGCGGTGCTAGATTCCGCTAAGTAGGTTTTGCGCCCCCAGGTCACGATACTAGTGAGATGTTTCAAGACAACTATTTTATTACCACGTGTTTATATGAATCATATGTATATTTCAGAAATCTTTGGTCGCAAGATAAACAAATGATTTCTTTTTAGAGTTCAATTATTTTTACAAGATAAAATATTTTTACATTATTTAATTTTTAACATTCATTCACTAAGTCATTCATTTGACTCCCCCCACACTCTCAATTTTATTTTACAGGATCTGTTAGCATCCTCTCAGTGAGGACTTCCTCATGTCAGATTGCTCAGTTCGGAGGAGATGGGTACCAGTTGCAATCTTAGGGATATATGTTCATTGGTCCACATATATGTATAGTTGTTGTGGTTGGTCATGAGGCTAGATAGAGTTTCATGAATGGAATATGATATTTATATATGTACATATATATTTCTCCACCTACATCATATTTTCATGTGTATTATATAATAATCATGCATGTGTCTATAAAAATTAATGATTTGACATATATTCAGAAGTACAAGTACAGTCACGTCATGCATGTCTACGTCAGAGGCTTAGAGAGATGGTATCACTGTCTCATGCCGGTCATGTCCTGAAAATACTCGGATGTGATAAAGTTGGTATCATAGCCCACGGTTTAGAGGTCTATGACTGCAGTGGTAGGGTCATGGTGTCTTGCATGCGACGTATGTCTGGGATACTCATATGTGAGACATCACCCCTCTGGATTCCATCGATTCCAAGTAAGTCTTCCTCATTTATTAGAAAATTTCATGTATTAGATATATTAACTTATCATTGTCCTTTAATAGTATGATATGTCTTCAAATTATGCATGACAGTTAGAGGGATACAGGAAGTTCTAAATCCCAAGTAAGATTCGAACTAGGCCTCATGAATTCTGAATAAGTTTATAGTATCTTTTCGATTGTTTGACTTTCCAACACATTTGTTCCGATTCACGATTGAGTAAGACCATTGTTGTAGGAATTTTGGACTTCTTGTGTAGTTTAAGGTTTACAGATGCAGATATGACCATGACTTGATTACAGTATGACCTTTTTAGAGGTCCTGGTTAGGAAATTCGTCCTGACGCCGTCTATCTCATACCTATTTTAAAATAAATAATGGTCTCGTCAGGGCAATTTATAAATGTAAGCCAGTACGAATGCCTAAATTCTCGTCATATGTCTATACTCATCCGCTCATTTGGTTAGAATGGATTTCAATGCCTTCAAGAAAGCTCAAGACTCATATTAGCGCATCTTGAAAAAGAAATTGATGGCCCCAAAAGGCGTGACCATAGGGCAAATCCAACAACCCGTTTCTGGTCAAAACCCATTAGAACCCCAAGAACCAGTAAGTGAATCAAGTGCAGTACATGAAGTGGTGATCTTGCCCGAAACATGCATCTTATGAAGAAAATGAAGGATCGATAGGCAGAATTATTTTTCCTTCAACAACAGCAGCAACTCATATAACCCCTAACAGAATGACAACTCCGATCGATTTCAGTACCCCTCGTGATACCCAGCCCCCTAACCACACTTTAGTTGTACCAAGACAAACAGTAGTAGAAACACTCCCAGATTTCCACATGATGCACCCTTCTACGTTTTCAGATAAAGAATTTGGTGTAGACTCGAGTGGATTCATTAAGGAATCTAACTAAACATGTATGGTGTCTTGTTGCGCACCAGTCAGGTCACTTGAAAATGTGAGTTTTCAGTTAAGAGGTGTTGCCTAACAATTTTAGCTCTTTTTTGGGTAAAAAGAGTAACCCAGACCCACATTCGGCATACCTGGAGTTCATTAAAGCTATCCTAGCTCGTTTCCTGAATAAAAGCATGTGAGATATCAAGGTCCAGGAATTCTAATTACTTGGAGGAGGCATATCAGATGAGTACGACATACGTCTTATCAGGCTATCCTGATACACTCCACACTTAATGAGTATATAACAGTTGAATGTGGAGAGGTTTGTCAACGGACTGAGATACTACCTATAAGGGTTAACACATATGTCAGGTTTAAACGCAGACACAAATGTTTTGGATGCTGCCTTGTGTGTGGAAATAAGTGCATGGGAAAGTTAAGTTAAGAGAAAGTCTAAGAAGAAAAGTAAGATTGAGTCATGTAGGAAAGTGAAATCAAGAGGGTACAAAAAGACTCAGAGTGAGTCTACACCCCAGGATATTCTGCTTAAGATGAGTGTGGCTGTTAGTAAAGGCCCAAGCCAGAAGTCAGGGCAAGAAGTTACTTCTTACGTGGCCTTTCAGCACCAGTAATTCTATATGTTAACCTTATATTTTAAACCTACGATGTGAGGCACCAGTTCATGCATGAGAGGTACAATTGGCAGTTTCAAGTGCGATCAGTCGGATCATGTAAAAAAAAAATTAACCTCTGTCATCTGACTCCTTTCAGCTCTAATTAGACAACATCAGCAATAGTGTCAACGTGATCCCCTATAGGTCTAGTGTACGATGACAGAAGTCAGATTTCAAACAATCAAGTAAAACTCCAGCAAACATAAGCCAGGTCAATGATACTTCTTTTAGCCCCAATTAGCAAGGAAATATAGATTTTAGATATGTTGTTGATGGTGGTTTTTCATCTCCAAGAAGTCAGCATCCCGAGGAAGGGCAAGAAAAGAATTTTTGCTTACAATGATGAGTTTTATAATTAACAGATAAAAAAACCAAGTTCCTCGTTAGGGCGAGTGTAGGCATTGCATTTTCGCATGTGAAACCCGATGATGAGTCTCAATTGGAGGCACTACCTTTTTAGCTAAGGATATTGCGGGAAACGGAGGTCGGAAGGGGAAATTCGGAATAAGTATGTCATCAAGTTCATTCCACAAGTTCACTGTCTTCGTTTTGAGGGCGAGGCCCATATCATGTCATCTCCAGGTATGGAGACACATCATCGGTTCGAGGGCGAGGTCCCTATAGTCAGCGGTGTTGGGTCGAGGTGCCCAGGGTCGAGGTGCCCACTACATCATCAGTTCGAGGGCGAGGTCCCTATAGTCAGCGGTGTTGGGTCGAGGTGCCCAGGGTCGAGGTGCCCCCGTTGTCAGTTGTAGTTCCGGGTCGAGGTGCCCAGGATCGAGGTGCCCACTACATCATCAGTTCGAGGGCGAGGTCCCTATAGTCAACGGTGTTGGGTTGAGGTGCCCAGGGTCGAGGTGCCCCCGTTGTCAGTTGTAGTTCCGGGTCGAGGTGCCCAGGGTCGAGGTGCCCCCGTTGTCAGTTGCAATTATTGGGACGCATCCCAGGATCGAGGTCCGCTGCAGTACCAACTCAACTCGAGGCGGCAACCGAGCCAGGTAAGTAAAAATGCATTGCATAACTTTGATAGGATTGTTCAAAGTCACACACTGTACAAGTCCCATCAAAGTGGGGGCGACTGTAGGCATTGCATTTTCGCATGTGAAACCCGATGATGAGTCTCAATTGGAGGCACTACCTTTTTAGCTAAGGATATTGCGGGAAACGGAGGTCGGAAGGGGAAATTCGGAATAAGTATGTCATCAAGTTCATTCCACAAGTTCACTGTCTTCATTGGTGCTGCGTTCGTTACTTCGTTCGAACCTCGTACAGATTGCGGACGTTCGTGCCACGTTCTAATTGGCGTTCGAACGGAGTCGGTGTTTCTGGTTTTGCTGCTAGCCTCACACCCCAGCCCATTTAGCCCCCCAAAGCCCATAAAACACATCCCAAATTAAATAAATAAATATTAATTTAAACATTAAACATTAAAAAAATATTTAAACCATTTACCAATTAAATAAAACATTTACCAAACTTAAACTAAAATCATGCCTAATATAAATAAATTGAATATATTATATACTAAAACTAAAAAGAAGATATACCTAATTAAAATCAATCCTAACCAATTAAAGCCAATCATATATTTGACTTCCTAATCTAATAAGATAATTACCAATCTAAAATATTTGTATTCCTAAACCAACACAAATTAAATATTACAACTTCCTAATTTAAAATATTTTGTCCCCCCTCAATCTTATGTATGCCTATCTTGGAAATCCCAATTGAATACCAAAATCCTTTCCTTGTGAGACAAGGGCAACCCCTAGCTCTCTTCTATATAAACATGCACTAACTTAGCCCCTTTTTTCTGGAGACTCTCTCTAATACACGCCCAAGACAAAGAAAAACACTTGACATATACACAAAAAGAGAACAAAGAGCCCCAACCATCTCCTTCATAGCCGAATCCACCACAAGCAACTACCCTCACATCACCGAAATTACAAGCACCAAAACAACCCCTAATCACCACTGAAAATCAGCCCCTTTAAACCTCCACACATCACCGAAAATCACACAAAACACAGCAGCCTAAATCACTCCCAAAACAGTCCCTAAAATCCTTTAAAACAGTAACATAAAAGACACTTACAATCCTTGAAATAACCACACAAAACCACACCGAAAAGAACACACAGAACAGTCCATCAAGAACATCAAAACAGTCCACAATCAGTAAGCAGATGACACAGAGGAAACGGCAGCAAAACCACAAGGAAACAGCAGCAAAACGGAGTCGGAACAGTAGCTTGAGCGGCCGAACAGCGAAGGAAGAGGCAAACTAGTGAACCAGAAAAGTTGCGGAGCTTTACCCCCTTCCGATCTTCGTGAAACGCGAGTCCGAGAGACAGCTTAAAAGGTTAGACCTGAGGGTATCTTTCACACTTATTCTTATTTAATTTCTGGTCATTTATTTTGATTATATTTTCCGTATTTGTGGCATTTGTTGTGTGTATGATGTGTGTTGTGGGTATTGGATGAATGGAAGAGTGTTGTCTCTTGTGGTATATAGGATGGAAACCCATACGTAAATTTATAGCCGAATCCGAATGGACGGTAGTGCGGTCTGTACTTGGGACACAACTCCACGTACCACTTGAGTAAACAGCACCTTCTCTTATTTTGTGTTGCTTTGGTTTATTTATTTCTCGTCATTTAAATTCTGTATGTTGCTTATTCCCATATGATACGATCGAATGCATGGGCTTAGTAAGTGCGATAAAAGGTCCCCTAATTGGAGGGGTTAAAATCCTTTACCACGATGCTCTGCCGCACCGATTGATGTGTGTTCGGTTGAATGCGAGATACGTTCAATCGAGCATACTTAGTTTGATATGATTGTCTTTACTTTCGTATGCATGATTCAACCGAGCGCATGGGCTTAGTAAGTGTGATGTGAGATCCCCTATTGGGAGGGGCTAAAGCCCTTTACCACGATGCTTTGCCTCGCCGGTTGATGTGTGTTCGGTTGGATACAAGATACGTTCAATCGGGCACACTATGTTTAATATTATTACTTTTAATTCTTTGTGTGCATGATTCAGTCGAGCGCATGGGCTTAGTATGTTGGTCTAAAGGTCCTCTCTTTGAGAGATCAAGAGCCCCAAAAGGCCACCTTTACGGCAGAACTTCGCCGCGCCCCTTTATTTTGTCGTTTATGTATTACGTCCCATTTCATGCATCAGGTCTGTTCCCGTTCGAACGCGTTTACGAACGTAACTCGAACGCGCATGTATTTTGCCTTGTCATGCATCAGGTCTTATTTCTGTTCGAACGCGTTCACGAACGCCATACGAACGTAAGCATTCTGTTTCATTTCCGTTCGAACGCGTCCATAAATGCCACACGAACGTGAGTATTCTGTTTCATTTCCGTTCGAACGCGTTAACAAACGCCATACGAACGAGAGCATTCTGTTTCATTTCCGTTCGAACGCGTTATCAAACGCCATACGAACGCGAACCTTCTGTTTACCGTTCGAACGCGTTTACGAACGCTACACGAACGCGCACCCACTGAACTGAGTCCTCTTCATTAGATTTCATGCATAGTTTTCCTAGTAGCTATCCCCACATGTATGAATACAAATATGTTAATGTATTACGATTCATATGCTTATGTCATTATAACATTCGAGTATTGTTTCTTGTGGTATATCGGATGGAAACCCAGACGTAAATTCCGTAGCCGAATCCGAATGGACGGTAGTGCGGTCTGTACTTGGGATACAATTCCACGTACCACTTGGAAAAGTGCCCACATGTATGCTTGTATGTTAGTATGTATGTTTGTGTTTTCTTGAAATGTAATATGCAAATGAAGTTGTATGTTCGTTGCTACTTTGATATATTTTAAGCATGCAATTTTAGATGTGAGATATATGTGAAATGTGTGCATCAGTTTAATTTTGCATATGAGAATTTAGAAGCATGATACTCTTGGAAATAAGTGTTACTTAAGCTTGATTAAATTATCACATAAATCCTTTCATTACAAGTGACATAAGAAAGGGACCATTTCGAACCCAACGGTTTGAGGTCTTCCCTTGCGAGGGGTGAGTGCGGCCTTAAATCTTTGTCCCGGTTCACACCGGGTGGCGACTCCATGTTATTTAGTACTTCCCAACTAGGCCGCGAGCCTAGAACAGCGTCGCCCAGGTAGATGTGTTCCCACAGTCTGGCGACTCCACTGGGGATAGAGAGTTGGCCCCGAAATATTGTCTTGTAATGTTTGGATTTATGTTTTAATTGACCATGTCTATAGTGGATAAAGTGGGGGTTTAATCAAGGGCACTTTGAGGCTAGGTAATGGTTTGGTGTCTTCCTTCACTCACTACCTTTCTAGAAGGAAAAGCTGTGAGGACACCTATATGGCCATCTACTCGTAGCCTTTGTGATGGACTAATTTGGAGGACTCGTTGTTTATTCCTGACACCAAGCGATAAGAGCCTAAGAGGCTTTGGGTACTTAAGTGAGCCTCGCTCCACCTTCCCTCTGGCGAATCTACAACGGGAAATCCATTTGACAGTCTGTCACACACCATAGCTCATTGGCACGTACCTTAGTGTATAAAAAAGGATGCGCTCACTTGGTCGCTTGAACCCTTGAGTGGGGAGACCTAGTTGTGGGCTATCCTTCGCCGGTGAGAGCCTTTGTCCATACTCTTGCAAATCCACCCATAGACCGGTTTGTATGGTTAAAGTAACAATTATTTCCTTGAGAATGTGCTTATGGACCATCCTCATTTCGATGCAATTGGACTATTGTCAGAAATGCGGGCTTGCTGGGCCATTTAAACTGGGGCAAGTTCGTACCGTATGACTATTAGGCCCAAGGCTTCTGAAATGTTGATGGGCCATTATGTAAAAATTATTATGTTATGTTTGCATTATCTCCCTTCTATGCTTGTGTTTGGGAACATCATCGTTTGGATCCATTTGGACCATTTGTCATGGGATATGGGCTTGTTGGGCCATTTAAACTGGGACAAGAATGTATTCCATGACTATTGGGCCAAAGGCGTCCAAGTGTTGGTGGGCCACCTTGTGCTTGTGTTCGGAATATTATCATTTGGATTTAGTTGGGCTCTTTGCCATAAGACATGAACTCGTTGGGCCATTTAAACTGGGACGGGTTCACTCTTATGACAGTTGTCCCAAAAGCTTCTAAAATGATAATAGGCCGATTTGTTTGAGAATTTTATTTAATTTAGTATGTTATATGTTACATGCATCTCATGCACCTCATGCATACATATATCATGTTAACACCGTCTATGTCTCAAAAAGACAACATAGATACCGTTTGGGTTAGAGAATGGACAAGGCTCACTAAAAGAACAAGTATGAGTGAATCTGATAATGAGGTGTCCCGTATGGATCAGTTAGAGAACAGTCTCGCCAAAGTCACTGAACAGTTGCAGGCTTTGACTACTGCTGTGGCTGGTATAGCCGGGTCTCGTGCTGGGGGTAGTTCTGGGGATGCAAGACAAGAGGAACCTCCGAACATATTAGGGGATGATACCCCCACTTTTGATGATGATATGGCAGAGTATGCAGCGGGCAGAGTATCTGGGTCTCAGACAGAGTTAAAGAAACTTCGGGATCAGGTTGAGTCGGTTACCCGCAAGATGAGGGGTAAGAATGAGGATTTGCTGGATTATGACACACTGACTTTCGAGGAACAGTTGCCGGCACAGTTCAAGATGCCAGATATGGCTAAGTTCAACGGGAATGGGGATCCGAGGGTGCATCTCTGACAGTTTGTATCAGTCATGAGTTCAGTTGGCTTGTCTCAGCGCCAGGTACAGAAAATGTTTGGAATGTCGCTTGAAGGAGCTTCCGTGGTATGGTACCACAGTTTGGAGAAGAAATTAAAAGAAGATTGGAGGGAGTTGGCCGATGCTTTCCTGAAGCAATATGTCACTGACTTGGATATCGATCTGTCACTCCGTGATCTGGAGAATGTTAAGAAGAAAGCGGAGGAGAGTTTTAAGGAGTATGTGGACCGGTGGAGGGGTCAGTTATTGAAAATGTAGACTAGGCCTTCGGAGAAGGATCAGATCAAGATGATTATCAAGGGCACCAAGCCCTCCATTTACGGCAAGTTGAGGAGGATGACCTCCATGATTGCCGACTTTCGGCAGTTGAGGGAAACTGTCATGGATATTGAGGAAGAAGAGGCCGAGAATAGAAAATTCTATGGTCTGAAAAGGAGGCCCATTGGGGGAACATCGGGAACAAAGCCCGTTTCTGCTGAAATTGCTGCTATCCGGAACATGCAGTTTTCCAACTTGGGAAGGCCCCTATAGGTCTAGTGTACAATGACAGAAGTCAGATTTCAAACAATCAAGTCAAAATCCAGTAAACACAAGCCAGGTCAATGATACTTCTTTTAGCCCCAATTAGCAAGGAAATATAGATTTTAGATATGTTGTTGATGGTGGTTTTTCATCTCCAAGAAGTCAGCATCCCGAGGAAGGGCAAGAAAAGAATTTTTGCTTACAATGATGAGTTTTATAATTAACAGATAAAAAAACCAAGTTCCTCGTTAGGGCAAGTGTAGGCATTTCATTTTCGCATGTGAACCCGATGATGAGTCTCAATTGGAGGCACTACCTTTTTAGTTAAGGATATTGCGGGAAACGGAGGTCGAAAGGGGAAATTCAGAATAAGTATGTCATCAAGTTCATTCCACAAGTTCACTGTCTTCGTTCGAGGGCGAGGCCCATATCATGTCATCTCCAGGTATGGAGACACATCATCGGTTCGAGGGCGAGGTCCCTATAGTCAGCGGTGTTGGGTCGAGGTGCCCAGGGTCGAGGTGCCCCCATTGTCAGTTGTAGTTCCGGGTCGAGGTGCCCAGGGTCGAGGTGCCCAGGGTCGAGGTGCCCACTACATCATCAGTTCGAGGGCGAGGTCCCTATAGTCAGCGGTGTTGGGTCGAGGTACCCAGGGTCGAGGTGCCCCCGTTGTCAGTTGTAGTTCCGGGTCGAGGTGCCCAGGGTCGAGGTGCCCACTACATCATCAGTTCGAGGGCGAGGTCCCTATAGTCAGCGGTTGTTGGGTCGAGGTGCCCAGGGTCGAGGTGCCCCCGTTGTCAGTTGTAGTTCCGGTTCGAGGTGCCCACTACATCATCAGTTTGAGGGCGAGGTCCCTATAGTCAGCGGTGTTGGGTCGAGGTGCCCAGGGTCGAGGTGCCCCCGTTGTCAGTTGCAATTATTGGGACGCGTCCCAGGATCGAGGTCCGCTGCAGTACCAACTAAACTCGAGGCGGCAGCCGAGCCAGGTAAGTAAAAATGCATTGCATAACTTTGATAGGATTGTTCAAAGTCACACACTGCACAAGTCCCATCAAAGTAGGGGCGACTGTAGGCATTGCATTTTCGCATGTGAAACCCGATGATGAGTCTCAATTGGAGGCACTACCTTTTTAGCTAAGGATATTATGCGGGAAACGGAGGTCGGAAGGGGAAATTCGGATAATTATGTCATCAAGTTCATTCCATAAGTTCACTGTCTTCGTTGGTGCTGCGTTCGTTACTTCGTTCGAACCTCGTGCAGATTCGGGACGTTCGTGCCACGTTCTAATTGGCGTTCGACGGAGTCGGTGTTTCTGGTTTTGCTGCTAGCCTCGCACCCCAGCCCATTTAGCCCCCCAAAGCCCATAAAACACATCCCAAATTAAATAATAAATATTAATTTAACATTAAACATTAAAAAAAATATTTTTAACCATTTACCAATTAAATAAAACATTTACCAAACTTAAACTAAAATCATGCCTAATATAAATAAATGAATATATTATATACTAAAACTAAAAATAGATATACCTAATTAAAATCAATCCTAACCAATTAAAGCCAATCATATATTGACTTCCTAATCTAATAAGATAATTACCAATCTAAAATATTTGTATTCCTAAACCAACACAAATTAAATATTACAACTTCCTAATTTAAATATTTTGTCCCCCCTCAATCTTGTGTATGCCTTTCTTGGAAATCCTATTAATACCAAAATCCTTTCCTTGTGAGACAAGGGCAACCTCTAGCTCTCTTCTATATAAACATGCACTAACCTAGCCCCTTTTTCTGGAGACTCTCTCTAATACACAGCCCAAGACAAAGAAAAACACTTGACATATACACAAAAAGAGAACAAAGAGCCCCAACCATCTCCTCCATAGCCGAATCCACCACAAGCAAACTACCCTCACATCACCGAAATTACAAGCACCCAAACAACCCCTAATCACCACCGAAAATCAGCCCCCCTTTAAACCTCCCACATCACCGAAAATCACACAAACCACAGCAGCCTAAATCACTCCCAAAACAGTCCCTAAAATCCCTTAAAACAGTAACATAAAAGACACTTACAATCCTTGAAATAACCACACAAAACCCACACCGAAAAGAACACACAGAACAGTCCATCAAGAACATCAAAACAGTCCACAAACAGTAAGCAGAGGACACAGAGGAAACGGCAGCAAAACCACAAGGAAACAGCAGCAAAACGGAGTCTGAACAGTAGCTTGAGCGGCCGAACAGCGAAGGAATAGGCAAACCAGTGAACCAGAAAAGTTGTGGAGCTTTACCCCCTTCCGATCTTCGTGAAACGCGAGTCCGAGAGACAGCTTAAAAGGTTAGACCTGAGGGTATCTTTCACACTTATTCTTATTTAATTTCTGGTCATTTATTTTGATTATATTTTCCGTATTTGTGGCATTTGTTGTGTGTATGATGTGTTTGTGGGTATTGGATGAATGGAAGAGTTTGTCTCTTGTGGTATATAGGATGGAAACCCAGACGTAAATTCCGTAACCGAATCCGAATGGATGGTAGTGCGGTCTGTACTTGGGACACAACTCCACGTACCACTTGAGTAAACGGCACCTTCTATTGTTTTGTGTTGCTTTGGTTTATTTATTTCTCGTCATTTAAATTCTGGATGTTGCTTATCCCGTATGATACGATCGAGTGCATGGGCTTAGTAAGTGCGATAAAAGGTCCCCTAATTGGAGGGGTTAAAATCCTTCACCACGATACTCTGCCGCACCGATTGATGTGTGTTTGGTTGAATGCGAGATACGATCAATCGAGCATACTTAGTTTGATATGATTGTCTTTATTTTCGTATGCATGATTCAACCGAGCGCATGGGCTTAGTAAGTGTGATGTGAGATCCCCTATGGGGAGGGGCTAAAGCCCTTTACCACGATGCTTTGCCGCGCCGGTTGATGTGTGTTCGGTTGGATACAAGATACGTTCAATCGGGCACACTATGTTTAATATTATTGCTTTTAATTCTTTGTGTGCATGATTCAGTTGAGCGCATGGGCTTTGTATGTTGGTCTAAAGGTCCTCTCTTTGAGAGATCAAGAGCCCCAAAAGGCCACCTTTACGGCAGTACTTTGCCGCGCCCTTTTATTTTATCGTTTATGTATTACGTCCCATTTCATGTATCAAGTCTGTTCCCGTTCGAACGCGTTTACGAACGCAACTCGAACGAGCATGTATTTTGCCTTGTCATGCATCAGGTCTTATTTCTGTTCGAACGCGTTCATGAACGCCATACGAACGTGAGCATTCTGTTTCATTTCCGTTCAAACGCGTTCACAAACGCAACACGAACATGAGTATTCTGTTTCATTTCCGTTCGAACGCGTTAACAAACGCCATACGAACGAGAGCATTCTGTTTCATTTCCGTTCGAACGCATTATCAAACGCCATACGAACGCGAACCTTCTGTTTACCGTTCGAACGTGTTTACGAAGGCTACACGAACGCGCACCCACTGAACTGAGTCCTCTTCATTAGATTTCATGCATAGTTTTCCTAAGTGGTATCCCCATATGTATGAATACAAATATGTTAATGTATTGCGATTCATATGCTTATGTCATTATAACATTCGAGTATTGTTTCTTGTGGTATATCGGATGGAAACCCAGACGTAAATTCCGTAGCCGAATCCGAATGGACGGTAGTGCGGTCTGTACTTGGGATACAATTCCACGTACCACTTGGAAAAGTGCCCACATGTATGCTTGTATGTTTAGTATGTATGTTTGTGTTTTCTTGAACATGTAATATGCAAATGAAGTTGTATGTTCGTTTCTACTTTGATATATTTTAAGCATGCAATTTTAGATGTGAGATATATGTGAAATGTGTGCATCAGTTTAATTTTGCATATGAGAATTTAGAAGCATGATACTCTTGGAAATAAGTGTTACTTAAGCTTGATTAAATTATCACATATATCCTTTCATTACAAGTGACATAAGTAAGGAACCATTCCGAACCCAACGGTTTGAGGTCTTCCCTTGCGAGGGGTGAGTGCGGCCTTAAATATTTGTCTCGGTTCACACCGGGTGGCGACTCCATGTTATTTAGTACTTCCCAACTAGGCCGCGAGCCTAGAACACCGTCGCCCGGTAGCTGTGTTCCCACAGCAAGATCAGACAGAAGGGCACGAGGATGAGGCGCAGAATCAATCCGTCCAGATGAGATCATGATCCGACCAGAGGAGTAGATTTTCCGACCAGAGAAGGTCATGATCTGATCAGATAATGTCATTTTCCAACCAGATGAGGTCATGATCCGACCATATGAGGTCATGTTCCGACTAGAGGAGGTCACGATCCGACCAGAGGAGGTCATGATCCGACCAGAGGAGGTCATGTTCCGACCAGAGGAGGTCATATGCATCATCCATAAAGCTATTATGTGACTATAGCAACTTGCAAGGTGATCATCTGACATGTACTACCTTTACATGTTGTCATCATAATTTTTGAGTGTGGCAGTGTATAAAACATAGTGATTTGACGGGGAATGAGATGGCAGACTTTACTTTCGGCGGAGATCTTATCAAATGACAAGAAATCCACGTGGCGGACGTCATGAAGATATAGGAACATTGTTACTTTTTTTTAGTATATAAAGGGAGGGTAACATCATTTGTAGGGGTTGGTTAGCAAAAATCTCACAAAGTAATATTTTGTAAGAACTCTGAAAAGCAAACAGCTCGGTTCTTTTTAGACCTTCCAGAAAACAGGTCGGTCGAGTCTGGTTTTGGTAATAAAAGTAACCCCCCACTTTGTGCCCGTGGACGTAGGCTGGACTTGCTCCGCCGAACCGCGTAAAATCCTCTTGCCGATCTTGTGTGTATTTTGTTTTCTGTTAAATTTGCTTTTGGTCTCCCATAACCAAACAAATTCAAGGTCGGGATGGTTATCTCGAAACTACCCCTGGGATGAAAATCACCCATCAACAGTTGGCATCGTCTGTGGGGAGAGAGCAAAAAGCATTTGACGTAGTAAGACAATGGCAGGAGATGGGAACCACAGATTGTCGGAGGGTTCAACGACTGAGTGGATGGAGAGAATGGAAGAAAACATGAGAAATGAAAGGGAGACAAACCAAACATTCATGAAGGCCATGATAGAAAAGCTGGAAAAGTTAGAAGAGATGAACGATGAAAGGTTGGAGACTAGTCCAAGCCAGAGAAGAGATAAGATAGCGAAAGGAAAATGGGATGTAGACCTGGGCGGAGATGATGAGCCCGGAAGGAGGGATCTCCGGGAGGTGAGGTCTGTTGTGATAACCGGAGTCTTGCCGACAGAAAGAGTGTGGGAAGAAGAAGATGATAGGCAAACTCCAGAGTCCTCCAACAATAGCCCATATTTTAAGAAGGGCGGGCATAGAAGACATGGTGGGGGAGATCGAGAGGTGTCCAGCCACGCCATACGTCGTGCTCAAAGTAGCATGCGTGAAGAAGTTCGTGGGAGGCAGCGCGATAATACTGGCGAACCGATGAAAGACTGGAACAGGAAAGAGATGAAAAAATGTGAAGAAAACATTAAGGTATACAAGGGAGATGGTTAGGATGGAGAAGCGGCCTCCCCCTTCACAGAAGAGATCTTGTCAGCAGAGTTCCCTAGACGGTTCACCATGCCATCTATGAACTCCTAGAAGGGTCATACCGACCCCAAATCTCATGTCGAAAGTCTCGTTTTGCTAATGGAGGTTCAAGGGATGCTAGGAGAGGCCATCTGCAAGGTGTTCTCTTTGACCCTCGGCGGACCTGCAATTTTGTGGTTCATAAGTTTGACTCTAGGAAGCATCAATAGTTTCTCTCAGCTCATGAAATCCTTTGTTCGTCATTTCAAAGGAGCATGTGTGCCAAGGAAGACAACAAGAGCATTTAGACTGATGAAGCATGGGGATGATAAGCCTCTGAAGAATTTTATTGAAAGATACCATAATCTGATGCTCGAGGTTGGAGTATACGAGTCATCAGATGCGCTGGAAAATCTCAAGGAAGCTCTGAAGGTCGGAAGGTTGTGGACTCACCTGAGGATCCAAGACGTACCGAATTATGCCACAACTCTGGAGTTGGCCAGGAAGTTTATTTTGATGAATGAGGAGGAGAAGATTTCCCGATGAGGGGCCCCGCCAAACCAAGATACTCAGGTCGGAAAATCAGCGGAATTGGGACCAATATGTGAGGAGACTAGTCCCGGGGCAGAAAGAGCTCAGGCCAACGCCTCAGGATAATCAAGTTCATGAGATGAGGTCGTCTGTCCAGGCCAACCTTGTCGTGGGGGGGGGGGGACAGTGTACACCCCCCTGAACAGACCCATGGCCCAGATAGTTCGGGAAGTCCATGATAAAGGTCTATTGGTCGAGCCCAACCTGAGGAGGTTTCCGATTGAGGAAGGAAATAATATGGCTTATTGTATATATCATAATGTAAAGGGACATGCCACGAATAAATGCAGGGACTTGTAGGAGCAGGTGGAAGACCTGTTGAAAAAAGGTTATCTGGATGAGTGCATAGATCAAGTGGCTATGGAGGCCGACCAGTGCTGATAGTGGAAGTCATCAGGTCGGGCACTTGGAATGCTGAGATGCTGAGAGGATATTTTCAGTAGAGTATCTTATAATGACCCTAAAAGAGTTGTAAGAAGAGCAGTAGATCCCAAGAATATTAGTAAGACTCTCTATTTCTTAAATAAACACTTGTTTATACTTGCTTATTCATTATGGCCCACATAGAGGCCGATGTGTTTTTATGGCTCGGGTCTGCTTTAGTACCGCCGAGGCCGAAGTATTTTTATGGCTCGGGTCTTCTTTCGTACCACCGAGGCTGAGGTATTTTATGGCTCGGGTCTGCTTTCGTACCGCCGAGGCCTAGGTGTTTTTATGGCTCGGGTCTGCTTTAGTACCGCCGAGGCCGAGGTGTTTTATGGCTTGGTTCTGCTTTAGTACCGCCGAGGCTGAGGTGTTTTATTGCTCGGGTCTGCTTTAGTACCACCGAGGCCGAGGTATTTTATGGCTCGGGTCTGCTTCAGTACCGCCGATGCCGAGGTATTTTATGGCTCGGGTCTGCTTTGTGTTTTATGGCTCGGGTATTCTTTAGTACTGCCGAGGTCGAGGTGTTTTATGGCTCGGGTATGCTTTAGTACCGTCAAGGCCGAGGTGTTTTCATGGCTCGGGTCTGCTTTAGTACCGCCGAGGTCGAGGTATTTTATGCCTCGGGTCGGCTTTCGTACCGCCGAGGCCGAGGTGTTTTTATGGCTCGGGTCTGCTTTAGTACCGCTTTGGCTGATGTGTTTTATGGTTCGGGTCTGCTTTTGTACCGCCGAGGCCGAAGTGTTTTTATGGCTCGGGTCTGCTTTAGTACCGTTGAGGCCGATGTGTTTTATGGCTCGGGTCTGCTTTTGTACCGCCGAGGCCGAAGTGTTTTTATGGCTCGGGTCTGCTTTAGTACCGTCGAGGCCGAGGTGTTTTATGGCTCGGGTCTGCTTTAATACCGCTGAGGCCGAGATGTTTTATGGCTCAGGTCTGCTTTAGTACCGCCGAGGCCGAGGTTTTTTATGGCTTGGGTCTGCTTTAGTACCGCCGCCGAGGCCGAGGTTTTTTATGGCTTGGTTCTGCTTTAGTACCGCTGAGGCTGAGGTGTTTTATTGCTCGGGTCTGCTTTAGTACCGCCGAGGCCGAGGTTTTTTATGGCTTGGGTCTGCTTTAGTACCGACGTGGCCGAGGTATTTTATGGCTCGGGTCTGCTTTGTGTTTTATGGCTCGGGTATGCTTTAGTACCGTCGAGGCCGAGGTGTTTTCATGGCTCGGGTCTGCTTTAGTACCGCTGAGGTCGAGGTATTTTATGGCTCGGGTCGGCTTTCGTACCGCCGAGGCCGAGGTGTATTTATGGCTCGGGTCTGCTTTAGTACCGCTGAGGCCGATGTGTTTTATGGCTCGGGTCTGCTTTTGTACCTCCGAGGCCGAAGTGTTTTTATGGCTCGGGTCTGCTTTAGTACCGCCGAGGCCGAGATGTTTTATGGCTCGGTCTGCTTTAGTACAGCCGAGGCCGAGGTTTTTTATGGCTTGGGTCTGCTTTAGTACCGCCGAGGCCGAGATGTTTTATGGCTCGAGTCTACTTTCGTACCGCCGAGGCCGATGTATTTTTATAGCTCGGGTCTACTTTAGTACCGCCAAGGTCGAGGTATTTTATGGCTCTAATATGCTTTAGTACCGCCGAGGCCGAGGTGTTTTATGGCTCGGGTCTGCTTTAGTACCACCGAGACCGATGTATTTTATGGCTCGGGTCTGCTTTCGTACCGCCGAGGCCAAGATATTTTTATGGCTCAAGTATGCTTTAGTACCACTGAGCCCGAGGTATTTTTATGGCTCGGGTCTACTTTAGTACCGCCGAGGCCGATGTGTTTTATGGCTCGGGTCTGCTTTAGTACCGTCGAGGCCGAGATGTTTTATGGCTTGGGTATGCTTTCATACCGCCGAGGCCGAGGTATTTTTATAGCTCGGGTCTGCTTTAGTACCACCGAGGCCGAGGTGTTTTATGGCTCGGGTCTGCTTTCGTACCACCGAGGCCGAGGTGTTTTTATGGCTCGGGTCTACTTTAGTACCGCTAAGGCCGATGTGTTTTATGGCTCGGGTCTGCTTTCGTACCGCCGAGGCCGAGGTGTTTTTATGGCTCAGGTATGCTTCAGTACCACCGAGTCCTTATTATATTCATTGGCATGGGGTCAGAGTTTCTCCTTCATGGCCAAATATTATTGGCACAAGTGTGACTTTGCAGAATATTCCTTCTGGAATCTCGAATTAGAGGGCATGGCCCGGAAGAGGAGAGTAGAGATGGTGAACCCAGTCTCAGATTTTTGGCTATGGGTCAACCTGTGCTGATTCAGGTCGACATCGGATGTCCAAGTGTTGAAAAGGTACCACAATACTTCATATTAAAGTAATATGATCTGCCCATAAGAGTATCAGTTTGAGGAAATCAAATTGGTCTCCGGTTTCATGCACCACCATTTTTTTTATAGTTACCGGCATTAACTCGATAACTTGTTGATACCGAGAACTAGGGGACGGATGTTGATGGTGGTTTTTTCCTCCAAGAAGTCAGCATCCCGAGGAAGGGCAAGAAAAGAATTTTCGCTTACAATGATGAGTTTTGTAATTAACATAGAAAAAAAACCAAGGTCCTCGTTAGGGCGAGATCAGGCAGAAGGGCACGAGCATGAGGCGCAGAATCAATCCCACCAGATGAGGTCATGATCCGACCAGAGGAGGTCATTTTTCGACCATATGAGGTCATGATCCGACCAGAGGAGGTCATTTTCTGACCAGATGAGGTCATGATCCGACCAGAGGAGGTCATGATCCGAACAGAGGAGGTCATGATCCGACCAGAGGAGGTCATGTGCATCATCCATAAAGTTGTGATGTGACTATAGCAACTTGCAAGGTGATCATCTGACATGTACTACATTTACAGGTTGTCATCATAATTGTTGAGTGTGGCAGTGTATAAAACAAAGTGATTTGACGAGGAGTCAGATGTCAGGCTTTACTTTCGGCGGAGATCTTATCAAACGGCAAGAAATCCACGTGGCTGACGTCTTGAAGATATATGAACAGTGTTACTTTTTTTTAGTATATAAAGGGAGGGTAACATCATTTGTAGGGATTGGTTAGCAAAAATCTCATAGAGTAATATTTTGTAAGAACTCCGAAAAGCAAACAGCTCGGTTCTTTTTAGACCTTCCAGAAAACAGGTCGGCCGAGTCTGATTTTGGTAATAAAAGTAACCCCTCACTTTGTGCCTGTGGACGTAGGCTGGACTTGCTCCGTCGAACCACGTAAAATCCTCTTGTCGATCTTGTGTGTATTTTGTTTTCTGCTAAATTTACTTTTGGTCTCCCGTAACCAAACAAATTCAAGATTGAATGAAGATTGTCTCGGGAGGGTTATCTCGAAACTACACATGAGACGAAAATCACCCGTCAACATATGTCTATCTTAGTTTCCACTCTCGTCGGGCATGCCATTCTTGTAGACATGAATATCAAGTCATGTGTAGTTCCAATAGAGTAACGATCTAATGAAACCCCCGCTTATGGTGCTCAATAACCCATGGTAAATGATAAATTTTTTAATTTATAATTGAAATATTTTCTAAAAATATATATTTATTAAATAAAACTAATAATTTATTGAAATTTTGATTTATATATAATTAATATCCATTCCTGTTAATTTAAATAATAAGCAATGCGAAAAATAAACTATATAGATCTAGAGAGTAAAAGTATGGAATGTATAGTTAAAAACGAAATATATATAATATATATATATATATATATATATATATATATATATATATATATATATATAATAAAAATTATAGTAATTTTTTGTAATTGTTCTTAAAAAATTGTGACAATCTACAAATCTTTCAATATGCGGGGTCTATTAGGAGTCTAAAATAATACACTTATAGTATAATATAGATTTCTACGAAAGAAAATTTAAAAATTTACTCCAATTAATAACGAGTCCTTTACCCCACATTAGGGAGAAAGTCTAGCACTAAGCCAAGACTTTAGTGATGATTTGTTTTGTGGTTGTAGCGAAAATTTGGACATCCAATAAGTGATGAAGAGTTAGAAAAAGTCTAGTGGAAAAATGGTAAAATTATAAATTCACCAATCAGAGAACTTTTTGCAAGTACTCCCCACATATTAAATAAGGAGAAGAATTGGTCCGAAATTAAACGTGTTAACCATATTACTCACGTCACCAATCATATCAAATCACATTATCAAAAATCAACAGTGCTTGCCACTTCATTTCCGCGTATTCTTGAAAGTATGACTCACATATTTCCTTACGCCTTCGGGTGATACTGTTGGAATTGGTATTCGACGTGCCGATTTTTCATGCATTTCCTTGTAAATAGTGTATGAACAATATTTTGTTATGAATAATTTTACAGTTTCGTCAATATATTATCTTAGAAATGGTAAAGACGTGTTTGACCTATGAATGATTAAGTTATAACGTAATTGCGAAAGCGTCCCAATTGACATTGAGAAACGTTATAACAGTATCATTCTTAAACTATTCCTGGTCAAGGTTTACATTCTTGATCCGGAAGTAAACCCGGGAGACTGGTACATGTCGTATATCGGAATATTAGTTTTAGGTGGTTTAATCTCAGTGAGCCACGAGTTTAGGGAGACTCGTATAGACATGTAGGTGTTCATATCGGATGGACACTGAACGACTCATGGAAGATTCCTAATAGATGGTACGCTTGCGTCAATAGGAATCTTCACGAGTTGAGTAGCATATTGGTCCTTTGACTTGAGATACCACGGTGGATATATGAGTTATCCTCCACACTTTGATGACAGTCACGTCTTTGACCTTTTTAGGTTAGACCTCCGCCTGTTCGTTGGGTGTGAATTGATGTTAATGATATCCGGTGATGTATCCAGAGAGGATCCGTCAGTCATGCGTACAGGATTTAGGTATCCACTTTATAAGATTGCGATTTATCAAATCCATGCCAATGGTACACTCGGAAATGTGTTCTGAGTGTTATTGAGAAATCGCGAATCTATACGTCGACGGGATAATACCTTGTGAGATTTGACGATTATATCTATGTCTCTGGTATTTATCCGGATACCTATGACAGAAGGATTATACGTATGCGAAGATCTCAACTTGTATGGTTCAGCGAGAATATTTGTGGTCGTCATAATTTATGAGTGGGTAAATTATGGACACGGAATTTGATCCCGTGACAGATATACCTGAACTTAGAGAGTCTCACATAATCAAAAATACTCGTAGAGCACTAGGGCGACTTAAAACGAATAATATTGATCATTCGGAAATCGTTTAACGGTTAAACGAAAAATTACACATGCGTGGTATTCGGTAATTTCCTAAATTAATATGTATGTATATTAGATACATAATTTGATTAGATACGTATTAATTAATTATCGAATATTTTTTGGGACATATGTCAACCTTGAATGTATTTTAACATTTATTGTAAATGTAGAAATACTTTATACATTTGATTAAATGGATTAATTAATTAAAGTGTTAATTAATTAATTTATTAAATAAATGTAGTGGAAATTATTAAGTATATAATTTACATGTATAAGACATGTGTTGGATGCTTTATAATGTTGACATGTGTCATTGTTGGAAGTGAGTGGAATGAGATATTTTGTTTTATTAATCAAATTGTTTTTGTTAAATAAAATTTTTTTTCTCTCTCCCACTAACTTAAAAATTCGGCCAACTAAGAATTGGGTACTATTCTCATTTCTTCAACAACAACAAAATTGAGAGAAAACCTAAGAGAGAGGGAAAAATTGAGAGATCAAAAAATCAAGCAAAAAGGCTTAAAGGTTTTGAAGTTTAAGGTAAGTTTATTAATTTTTAAGCTTGGAAATTGTTTCCTTTTGATTTTTGATAATATATGTGATGTATTTTATTTTTTCCATCGCTTGAATTTGGGTTTTTGGTTGTTGGATGCTTGTTGGGAAATTTTATTGAATGTGTGATTATTCTTTGAACTTAATAATTATTATTTGAGTTCAATTTATTTTAGGAAATTAAAGTTGTCATTCTAGAATTTCTATTCCACTTAATAGAAACCTAAAATTGTTCTTGGGTGTTTTTGAATGTGGTGAGACTTTAAGAATGTTGGAATGATTATTGGAATGCTAGATTAAAAGTCAATTTGATGGAAATTTAATTAATTTGATTAATTGAAATTTGTAGGGTTCATGTATAATCCTAAATTGGGGCTTTTCATTATATGAATTAAATTGGGTACATTACATGTATTTTAATCATTTTGGTAGTGTTTTGGAAACACTTAAATGTGTAATTGACACTTTTGGACTAAAATGAGTAAAATGCAAAAAGTTTGACAATTTGGTAATTTTCGGTTTTTGGGTAATTCCAAATTTGATTTGGGAATAAATATTAAAATAAATAGTTTATTTTAATAGTCCAAATAAAAAATTTTGAAATTCGAAAAATCGGATTTTTCACGTTCATTTCTCCTACTTACTTTAGTGTCATAACCGATGGTATCTTGTACCCATCGCCTCTGCATGCTTATCAAATAATTTAGGAGGAATGGCCTTGGTAAGCGGATCTGCTACATTGTCTTCACTCCGTATCTTGCATACGAAAATTTCTCCATGCGACACAATCTCTCGAATGATGTAGTACTTTCGCTTCACATGCTTCAATTTTTTATGTGCCCTGGGTTCCTTTTCTTGCGCAACAGCTCCGGAATTATCACAGTGCAAAGGAATCAAATTCTCAATGCTTGGGACAACTCCTAATTATGTGACAAAGTTTCTAATCCAAACAGCTTCTTTTGCAGCCTTAGAAACCACAATATATTCCGCCTCTGTTGTGGAATCAGCTGTTGATCCCTGTTTGGAATTTTCCAACTAACTGCAGCACCGCTAAGGGTAAATATGAATCCCGATGTAGACTTTCTATCATCCGGATCCGATTGGAAATCTGAATCCGTAACCCGTTAACTTGCAGTTCTCCTTCTCCATAAATCAAAAAATTATCCTTAGTACATTTGAGATACTTCAGGATATGTTTAACGGCCATCCAATGGTCGTTTCCCGGATTTGATTGATATCTATCGGTTACACTAACCGAGTAACTAATATCAGGTTGCGTTCACAACATGGCATACATAATGCTACCCAAACACGAAGCATAAGGTAGATTAGACATTCTAATCTTCTCATCTTCAGTTTGCGGACACATTTTCTTCAAAAGATGTTTACCATGTTGGAATGGTATGTTAACTGTCTTTCAGTTACTAAAATTATACATTTCTAAGATCTTATCTATTAACGTGGATTGAGACAATCCAATAAGTTTCTTTTCTCTATCCCTATAGAGTTTTATACCCAAGATATAAGAAGCTTCACCCAGGTCCTTCATAGAGAAGTTTTTACAGAGATAAGCTTTTACGCCCTGCATCATCTCGATATCATTCCCAATGATCAGGATGTCATCCACATAGAGTACCAAAAACAACACCATGCTCCCACTGACCTTTTTATACTCATAGGATTCTTCTGTATTCTTGAGGAAACTAGACAATCTAATAACCTCATCGAATCTAAGATTCCAACTCCGTGAAGCTTGTTTAAGTCCATAAATGGACTTCTTAAGCTTACAACTCATATATAAGTCTTGGCTAGACGCAAAACCCTCCGGCTGTTCCATATAGATTTCTTCATCAAGAAATCTTTTCAAGAATGTCGTTTTGACATCCATTTTCCAAATCTCGTAGTCATGGTAGGCAATTATAGCCAATAAAATCCTAATATACTTCAACATCGCTACTGGAGAAAAGGTTTCATCATAGTCGACACCAGGTCGTGTGTGTAACCCTTTGCTACCAACCGGGCCTTGAAAGTTTCAACACTTCCATCAGACCCTCTCTTCCTTTTGTAAACCCATTTACAACCGACAGGAACGATTCCTTCAGGAAGAGGAACCAAGTCCCAAACTTGATTCTGATGCATTGAGTCTAACTCTGATTTCATGGCTTCTTGCCATTTCACGGAATTCATGTCCAACACCGCTTCTTTTTAAGTCATCGGGTCAGTCTCTTGTACCAAGAGCATATCAAGACTCTTGTCATGTATCAAAGACATGCGTTCAGGAGGTCTTATGACCCTACTCGACCAACGAAATGTGTGCGTCAATGATCCTTCACCTTCTTGAACCTCATGTTCCTCATGTGGTTCGTCAGTTATAGGCTGAACTTCATCAAGTTCAACTTGTCTATGATCTCCTCCTTCAGCCAAAAAAGTCTATTTCTAGAAATTTTGCAAAGCGAGCTACGAACACATTTCGACGCTCAGAATCATAGAATAAATATCCTTTCGTATTGGAAGGATACCCAACAAACCTAAACTTTTACCCTCGAGGCAAAAATTTATCCTACTATGCCACTCTGACGTATGCAGGACAGCCCCAAATCGTAATATAATTAAGGTTCGATTTCCTACCATTCCATATCTGATATGGGGTCGTAGAAATAACTTTGGAAGGAACTCTGTTCAAAAGATGAACTGCAGTAAGAAGCACATAGCCCCACATGTAATATGGCAGATCTGTAAAACTCAACATAGAACGAACCATATCCAATAAAGTTCGATTTCTCCTCTCAGATACTCCATTATGATGTGGAGTACTTGGAGGAGTATATTGAGCGAGAATCCCATTCTCCTTTAAATAATCAGTGAAAACTCACTGCTTATATATTCACCACCTCGATCCGATCGAAGTCATTTGATGAATTTTCCAGATTGCTTTTCCACTTCATTTCGGAAATCTTTGAACCTTTCAAAAGTTTTCGATTTATGTTTCATCAAATAAACATAACGATACCAAGATAAATCATCGGTAAAGGTAACGAAGTATGAATAGCCACTATGACAGTGAGACTCATGTGACCACATACATCAGAATGTACTAGTTCCAATAAGTCTGAGGCTCGATGTCCTACGCCGGTAAATGGGGCTTTTGTCATTTTACCCTGAATACAAGATTCGCAAGTCGGGTAAGGTTCAATAGTTAGATTCTCAATCAAACCATTCCTAACCAACTAGGTAAGGCATCGTACGCCAATATGATCTAACCTCATGTGCCACAGTTCAATATCATTAACATCAGATCTATTTCGTTTATTAGTCCCAACATTCAAAATATCTCTTGATGGATGCAAAATATAATGACCATTCTCATTTGTACATTGAAGGATAGGAATATTATATTTCTCATATAAATACAGAGAACGATTCTTAATATTTACACAAAAACCTTCTATATCTAATACAAAAACTGATATAATATTTGTCACACATCCAGGCACAAAATAACAGTCATTTAAAAAAAATGCTCCCATTGGACAAGATAATCTCATATACCCCAACTGCAACTGCATCCAAAGAGTCTCCACTCCCGAAATGCAACTGCAACGATCCAGATTTCAGCTTTCTACTTTCCTTCAGCCCCTACAACGAATTGCAGATGTGAACAGGACAAGCATAGTCTAAAATCCAACTGGAAGAATTAGCTTCACAAGCTAAAGAGATATCAATAACGGGAAAAATAAATATACCTGAAGTAGAGGCTCTGTCTCTCTTCAACTGCGCAAGATATCCAGGACAGTTACACTTCCAGTGTCCAACCTTGCTACAGTCGTGGCATGTGTCTTCAGCAGCTCTTTTGGGTTTTGGTTTCTCTATCTTACCCTGAGAAACGATCTTCTTACCTTTCTTCTTCTTTCCTTTGCCATTCTTTTGAGAAGCGGTAGAAAGAGAAGTAAGTTTGAGAAGGCGAGTCGGCACTCCCTTCTTAAGATCCTCCTCAGTAGTGAGCAGCATCCTATAAAACTCACTGTAAGAACAGCGAATCCCATGCATATTAAAATTCAGCAAAAATTGGCGAAATGTGCTCGGGAGTGAGCCTAGTATCAAACTACGCCCAAGAGTTTCATTGAGTTGAAAGTCATATCGCCTCAATTGATCAACCAAATCAATCATATGAAGTACAAGAGGACTGACTGGTTGACCCTAATCCAGTCTGGAGTGAAACAGTTCCACCACCACTCTATGAACATTAATTTGCTCTTGATTCATAAAGAGCTCTCTAAGATGAGAGATTATGCTATATGAATCAGGCATATCAATATATTGCCTCTTCAGCTCCTGAGTCAGCGATCCGAGGATGTATGATTTAACTTTTAGATCATCATCCTTCCATTTCTGGAAGGTTGCATGCTCCTCGGGTGTTGACTCGGGTGGTATAGCTAGAGGAACCGGTCCTTCCAATACATACCATAATCTCTCGGATTCGAGGACAATCCTCAAATCCATTTCACAGTCAGTGAAATTTTCGGGCCCAATTAGCTTATTCGCATCAAGTATACGGGCTAAAGGATTGGAATACAAAGAGCCGGCCATCGCAAATCTATCATATAGATAGCAGAAGGAAAAATTAGCAAATAATACAGTTTCATACAATATCAAACATAACATCAAATAAATCATGGATTTTTAATTTAAATGATGCTCTCCTACTGAATCATGCAATACTATAATCCCCAAACAGAAAGCAATAATATAGTCAAATTAAATTAAACAGGGATCCCATAAATATATTTCGGCTCACTGCTTTGGCACGTTCTCGCCTACGTATATTCATTAGGTAGACAACCATTGTCAATCACAAAAGTGACTCATAAATTTCGGTCCTGATCGTTTCTCATTGTGACAGCTTTGTCACGTTCACAAGGAGGCGTTTTCAAGGCTTAACTTGTCAGTGACAAACTCAAGTTACCGATGTAGTCGTGACAGCTTTGCCACGTTCAGGATTTCCATTTTCACTTGAATTTATCTCTTATCATATAAGTTCTACCGGCACAAATGAACAACCAACAGCCATAACTGCACAGCTTTGACACGATACAACTACAGCAGCAGGAAAACATTCGTATCCGTACCGACAAGGCGGACCAAGGAAAAAGCACACACAAATACAATTTACTTTAAAGCCTTATTAAAGGGAATTTTCCGCTAAACTGTCAAACAGATTATTTAGATCCTATCTAAGAAAACATGTGTTATCAGAAATAAATTTTAGATTACATATCAAATATCATGCTAGAATCATTTTATGGATTAGGAATCAGACAGGTTCTGATACCATTTTGTTGGCGTATTAGCGGTTTTGCCGGGGGAGCAGCGGAACGTGAAAAATCCAATTTTTCGCGTTCCACTGCGCCCCCGTCAAAACCACTAATATGCAAACAGATACAAGAGATTTTAAGAAGAGTACATAATAATTATGAAAAGATGTAAAAATTTATAGGGTTAAACTGAAGCTTGTATTTTTGTAGTATGAAACTGGAAAATTTTAGAGTTTTGAAAGTATAAGATTATGTGTTTTTATGTTTCATATAATAATTATAAATATTATCCTCCAAGTGTAATTCAATTAGTTGTGAATGTGTTTTGCACTGCAGTCACCTGATTTCGACCGAAGCTTTTGACTAAACTATTGACTATAATTAACTCTTAATTTAGGGCTAAAAAATAATATAAAGTTTGGTGAGGTCATGGGGAAAGTGAATTCATGAAGCATCTAACCATGAGATTTGCTTGCATATGTAATGTAACCTTTATTGAAGTGATGAGTTTTGATTGAAGATTTTTCAATGAAGGTGTCATGTCGACGTGGCATCAACCAATTGAGGCTTCGATCTTTTGTTATAGAATCAAGATGTCTTTTAGGATGGGATCCAAAAATTGGATCAACCGTGTGGGATTTTGTCACCAATGTCTAATGTTGAGGCTAAAGGGATTATGTCACCAATGTCTAATGTTGAGGCTAAGGGCTATATATGTTTACATTTTTAATTTAACCAATTAATTTGGCTCATATAATTAACCATTAATCCGGCATTAGAGGACAATCATAAACAATTTCTTTATTTTTAATGTTTTGGCCCTTGGGCAATAGAAAATTATGAAAGGGAGATTGTCAATAGGTTTTTGGCTTTTACTACTTCTTTCCCTCTAAATTTCATAATATTTCGATACTCTGTATATAAAATGAAAAAAAAAAGTGATTTGTTTGTATATAATTTTTTTTTTTAAAAACTTTATGGCAATTTATAAATATTATAATATAGAACCTATTAAAAATCTAAATTCATAGGCGTGTTTAGATGTAAGATAATTCAAGGGATTGGACACTTTTTTTGTCTACTCCCAAGCTTATTCTATGTTTGGCAAAGGTTATGACGTAGGTCAAGGTAGATTTTGATGATGCAACTGTAGAAAATTTCGACGCGCATTATCAGATATTACAAAAAGATGTCGAAGCATATTGATCGTGAAGAACAAAATGGATGTGAAGACTAACGCCTATTGAAGAATATCTTATGTGGTTTTAGCTTATGGCTCTCTTTGTAAGTGAGTTGATAATTTAAGCCTCTAAGCTCATAGGACAAACGTACATTCATTTAAATACATTACGGTCATGTGCAAAATGTTTTTAAATTTTCAAGTCCTGTATTTTTGCATTAAGACCGACATACTGGTCACCTACACCGGCATACTGTGCCCCTGCTATGTTTTGAATAGTTTTTATTGCCTTTGGAACCGAGGTACTCCATACTGGTCACCCATACCGGTCAGTATGGAGTTTGCATAATTACTGGAACCAGACTTGAGCATACAAACATTCAAACCGATCAACCTTCTTATTTTACATGCCCTCTAGAACCGGCATGATCCATACCACTCTCCATACTGGTCAGTAATCCAATCGTGTTTGTGCTTACCAGTGTCAAACAATAATATTTTAAATTCGTTGTAATGGAAGACCAACATATCTGTCTTTGCAGACCGACATACCGGCCTCAGCGTAAAAAACATAGTCTGTTTTCATTTCCTATATAAATAGAGTCCATATTTCATTTTTGCAAAATTCTTGCACCTTCATATAATTTTCTCTAAGGCAAAAACAGAGAGTCTACTAAACCTTCATCATCATACACTCTCATCATCAAGCTCACACATTACACATTCAAATAATTTGTAATGAGTTTAGTTTACTTGGTTTAGCAACTCACAACATCAATCTTTTTATCTTTTATAAGTGCCCAAGTGTGTTGTACTTAAATCTTCATATCTTAAACACTCGAGGTTGTAAAATCTCTTTGTGAGTGGGTATACTCAAAAGGATAATTTGTGTAAGGGTTGTGAGTAAGCCTAGGGATAAAACTCATTTTAAAGGTTTGAGAGTGAGCCATTGGAAAACTCTTGTGTAAAGGTTTAGAGTGAACCTATGGGACAAAACTCTTAATTGCGAGTGAGCCACAGAAAACTCGGTGTAAGTTATGGATTCAACTTAGTGGAAAGCTTCCAGCGTGGCTTGGAGGAGTGGATGTAGGCATTGTTGATCGAATCACTATAAATCACCGGTTTCATTTTTTTATCTCTTAACTCTTTTAATTATCGCAAGTTATATTTTATATTTGCATATCATTTGGTAACTTGCACTAAGGAATATATTGTGATTGAGAAAATTACACATTAAGCTTAATTGGTAAAGCTAGTAGCATAACAGCGTAAAATCGAAAAAATTTATATTTCGCATAATTAGGCCACTATCCAATTCACCCCATTGGGTATACAGAGAGTTTGTTTGTGTGCCTGTAGGTAAATTTCAGGTACAAATTCACCAATCAATTCTCTAAAATAGGAAAAATTCTATAATGTAATGGTGGTAACACATTATTTGTCACATATAACAATTTATTAATATTTTTATCACACGTGCAAAAATATTCAAAAAACTAACAGATAAATAATAGTTATATTTAATATCACTACACTTATCGTGTACATATATATTAGTTGATGGTATTATATTACTCATATCTCCGTTGTATCAATGAATTACTCTTAAATAAAAAAACTTATATCACATAATGGGATAAGTTAAGATGAATTTATAATTTTAATTAATTAATTTACTTAAAATTACCATGTAATGATTTATTAAAATAATACATTATCTATATCTACATACCATCAATTGGTAATCCACGGAAACGAAGAAGGAAATATCACAAAAGAACAAACTCATCTCTATTGAGGAGCCAGAGTGTTAGAAGTAATGTCGATCCCCATCGGTAGTTATAGTTCTCTTTAACAAATTATGTAAATAGAAATATGTTGTTAAAGGTAAGGGTACATACTACATCCTAAACCTATTGGGTCTTTGTCTCGATGTGATGAAACCCATGCTTAAGGTACTGAAGAACCCTTAGTAAAGAATAAATTATTTAATTTATAATTGAAATATTTTCTTAAAATATATATTTAATAAACAAAACAAATAATGTATTGACATTTTGATATATATATATATATATATAATTAATATTCTTCCTGTTAATTTAAATAATAAGTAACACAAAAAATAAAGTGTATATATATATATTGTTAAAAATAAAAAATTATAATGAATTCTTGTTTGAATTAATTTAAATAAATTAATAATTAGTTAAACATTTAATTAACTAATTTATTTTAATAAAAATTATTGATACAATCTAATTGAATTCTGAAACTAAATAAAACTCAAAAATAGTACTAAACATTAATACTATCTCATCCTATCTAGTCTAATCCAATCTGACATACCAAAACACACGGTATGTTTTTGGATTTTACTATTTCTTCCCATATAAATTTCATAATATTTCAATATCCTCCATATAAATTGTTAAGAAAATATGTAATTTGCTTTGTAATTGTTCTTAAAAAACAAATTGTGACAATCTACAAATATTTCAATAAGTGGGTCTATTAAGAATCTAAAATAATACATTTATAATATAATCTATAATTCTACAAAACATAACTTAAAAATTTACTCCAATTAATAGCGAGACTTCTACCCCACACTAGGGAACACTAAACCAAGACTTTAGTGGTGATTTGTTTTGTGGTCGTAAAGAGTTCTTTTGTTCCAAGGGGTGTGATTTGGTGGTGTAGGGTTTAAGATTTGATTTTTAAGTCTAAAATTTGAATCTAGATAATGTATTTTTTATAAGAGTTTAAGACAATTAAATATTTTACTTATTCCGTTTAAACTTGAAATGAGTGATTTGACGGCGGGATTTCTAATGATTTAAAAAAGCACAAAAAAATGTTCTTCGTGAAAATTTTGACATCCAATTAAGTAATGAAGAATTATAAAAAATGTAGTGGAAATCTAGTAAAATTACCCAATGTTAAGGGGACAGGGTAATCTCCTATGAAGAAATGTGAAAAGAATCATGTCTTTTGTCGAACATTGTAATCAATCAATTAGTAGTAGGTGGCTGGTTTATGAAGTGTTTGCAAGTATAAGAATGAGACACTGAGCTTCACAATATTGAGAAAACTTTTTTTATTATGATATTAAAAGAACATAAATTAAATATAAATAAACAATTATTATTATTCTTAATGTTGTCATGATTAGCTTAATTAGTAATGAAACGACATGAGATAAGGCATAATATAACATGTTTTTCAATTTCTTGTTTCTTTTTCCATCCTCGTGTGCTTAAATTCAACTCAAATGATGTGCTTCATTCATTACATTATTATCAAAATGATTTGATGTGCACAAAAATTGAATTTTTCTTGATAATAATTAAATCCCTAGATAATCCAATGTAATTTATATGTTCTTTTAATAGCTTAATAAAAAAAGTTTTCTCAACTTATGGCATGACTTCACAAGAGGTGATCAATATATGAATTTTCAACTCATCGTTGTGGTGCATATCAAGATTCATCCGAAAAATATATGATGTAAAGGAATGACAATAGGAGATTTCGTTGCGACCAAGTCTTATTCTGTCTCGATTATGATTTGAGATGAAAAAATTATCTCGAATTCAGATTGATTTTTTAATCAAGACGAAAAATCATCCCGAATCCAAGACTGAATAGTTTGGGATCACAAATTTCGATCGGGATTCATGACATTTTAAGCTAAAATTCTAGATAAATTTTCCATCCTAAACCTTGATCGAAATTTTATTCACGATGATTTTTCGTCCCAAATTTCGTACCAATATATGAGATTTAGGATGTTCTACCAACCCGCTTATAGCATTGGCAATCAATCAAATCAGGCCAGAATTTACAAATCCTGATCCCAACATGATTATGTAATTATGAAGAAAAATCAATTCAAATTTTGATCAAGATTCAAAATTTTTTTTGAACAATGAATTCATCAAAGATTCCAAGACAAAATTCCTTCTAAATCATAATCCAATTTTTTAATTAGGATAAAAAAAATCATCATAAATTTCTATCAAATTTTTAATTAAAAAAAAAAATATCGTCGTATAATTAGAATTCGAAATTTTCTCGATCAACCCTAACGTAACAATGTTTCAAAAAAATAAAAAAGAAATTCAAAGCATTAAAAACATAAGAAACTAAATTATTTCTTTTTGGAACCTTCTTGGGGGGTTTCTCTTTCTTTATCTCTCTCTTTTGTCCTTGGATTTTTTTTTCATTTCCCATTGGTCTAAACACTCAAAATGGGTGGGTTGGGGTAACCAACTTTTCTGGAATTTATGAACCTGCCTTATTGAATTTAATATAAAATTGAAAAAAAAAAAAGGAAAATTATGGGACACACAATGAGCCCACACATGCAACAAAAAAAGCAATCACATTATCAAAATCCACAAAATTAAAAAAGGCAAAGGAAACTGAATTGCTGATTAAAAGATTCTGTCCCAAAATTTATACAACCCCAACAAAATTTTCAGTTGCCCATGCTGCTATGTTCTTCTTACGGGTGGCAATTAGGATGATGATTTGTGTATTTGATTCGATTCGACGTGAATTAAAAGGATAAGAATTTTTAAAAAATTGATTCGTTTAATAAAAAAATGAATTCAATTCGGTCCGCTAAATAAAAGAATAGTATGAGAATTGAGCTCATTAATTCGATTAATTAGTTTAGAATCCGTTTGTTTTGGAGGATATTTTATGTGGTAATTGGTATAAAAAAAGAGTTGTTGTGCAAGATAATGATAATAGTTGCTAAATGTCAAAGGACTGTATTTAAGAATGCTATGTAAAAACCTTCTGTTTTTTAATATATTATGCAATTTAAAAAATGATGATATTTTTATTTATTTATTTGATTTTTATTTATAAATTATAAATATAAACAAATAGTAAACGAATCGAATCGAATCGAATCAAATCAAATCAATAATTAATTTTGGTTGACGAATCGAATCGAATATTCATTTAATAAATGAATTGTAAAAGAATTCATATTCGATTCACTCTATATATTATACAAATTAAACGAATCGAATTGAGTATTCGGTTAATAAACGAATCGAATTCGAATTATGATATTACGATTCGAAAATAAACAAATAGAATTTGAATTCATATAAATTTGACCCAATTTGTTTAGGATGGTACGACAATATAAGGTTCCAGAATTAATTCGAGTGAAAACAAAAAGGTCACTCTTAATGTTTTTGCCCTTAATAATTGACACACTCACAAAGTGGTTCTTTACTCCACAAGTATAAGAGTGTTGAAGTAATAAAATAATCCGGTAAGTCCGGGGTCAATCCATAGATACTAGATTTAGTAAAATAAAATAATATTTCGAGTGAAAATAAAAGGGCTGAATTGATTTAAGCGAATGATAATATATGAATTGGAATGTAACGATAAATTAAAATGTTGGGGCTATGAGATCCACTCTTAATATTCCAAATATAAAGAAATCTGACTTTTTATAATACACAAATTGTCATTATTACCTAGTTAATTTATTTCAGGAATTAATTATACCAAAACATATAAAACCAGCATAAAGGTTGTAACAAAGTTTGTCAACAATTAGTTCATGTTTAAATTACTCTCTCATATAATATAGGGTACAGTATTAACTGTGTCAACCAAGATGAGATTGTCTATAACGAATTAAGACATCAACAAATATAAGAGTAGATTAAATATTAGTCTTTAGAGTACAATTCATATATTATAATATAAATAATATTAATCTATATTTATATATTAAGAGTTTCACCCATTACCCCAACATGATGAAATTAGCTACTCATGCTTTGAATAAAACACATAATTTTACTACTGAAAGAAAAAATTACAACAAAACTTGAAAAATAAAACACATAAGATGTGGAACCCTTCACAAAATCTCAAAGAGAATTCTATGGAGGAAGATGCTGAATGAGGTGTTGAGCTCCTCTATTTATAAAGGCACTCAGCTCCTCACTTTGTAAATTATAAAGTGGTGGAAAGAAAGTGCCAATCCACTTTTGGTGGATTGACAGTTTCTTTTTAATTTTTTGTCCTTTGCTTTTGTTTTTATTTATTTTTTGTCTTTTTTGCTTTTGCTTTATTTTCTTTTATATATTTATATAAAATACATGTGTAGTTAAATACATCGTAAGCTCATTTTGTCACCAATATAACTACTGTGAATATTTTCCAAGTCTCATTTGAATCTAACTGTCATGCTCTTTTAGGTTTTTGGGTATTGGAATTCAGATTTCATATCTATTTTCCTGTTGAGCATCCAAAACAGTATTTTACCTACACAATAAATAAATATCACAATAAAAATATATAAAACATAAATTTAATTATTATTTCACAAATTGATAAATTAAGGGGATTAATGAAATTACAACTGTAAAATGATTAATTTCTCTTTTATTAAATGTACGTTTTTTAATGTTCATCAATAATCAATTTGTTTCAATATCTTTTTGTAATGCTCGTGAATGTGCATGTCGAAGTCTCTAGCATTGCATCATCAAAATCCTTTATTGAGTTCAACGGCACTAACAGTAAATATTTAGGAACTCGATAGAGGAAATTTGGATTAAGCCTTGGGAATAATAGCGTGTTTATTCATTGAATAGATTTTCCTTTAGGATAGAAATATACTTGCAGGGCATACGTAACCATTATTAGAATTTGATCTTAATGAATTCAGTTTAATTTAATTAACATAAATATTTAGTTAATTGATTTATTATGAATATTTTTACATGACCGTCAAAATAGGCTTGTGAATAATTTAGTGTTCTAGGTTAATAATTAGTAACAACAACCCGATTGAATACAAAATACATGGACTCATTTTCGTGCATGCTTATGTGAAATTATAACCCTAGGTTCTTCTATCTATAAGGTTTTCCCAATGTGTGTTATTTTTTCTTCATTTACTATTCTCTTAAATCATTAAATCAACTCTTCTTCTCAATAGTTTAGTTTAAGTTAAGTAGGTTAGTCTTGATATTAAAAAGACAAATAATAAGTCCTTATGGGTACGATACCTGACTTTTGTCACTTTATTACTTGAGTGATACTTGCGCTTGCGTGTTAGATTTATAAAATCACGATCAAATTTTTGGCTCCGTTGTCGGGGACTTAATTTATTTTTCTTTATTAATATTAGGATAACAATCTACTTGCTTAGCTAAACATACCTCCTTTTTCTTTTTATCTTTATTTTTTTAATTTTTTGTTTCAGATGGTCAAAGTAATCGAGTACCATTGGACGATGGAGGCATTAAGAGTTATAAGAGGCGATGTTAGACCCTATGTTGGTGAGACACAATCTGATTTTTTGAGGCCTATTGTCCTAGCCAACAACTACCAATGGATGACAGAGAGAAGTAACCTGGTGTATGCTCAAGCCTTTTAGAGCACAATGATGAGATGTGAGATATGTGAGGGTAACCATCCAAATGATCATTGCACATTCAACTACAATCCAGGGTGGCAAAACCATCAGATTTTTACATGGCATACCAATAAAGGTCCCGCATATCCCACTGAACCATATTATCATTTTTATCCACAGTAAGCTAAAGAATTTCCTCAAGAATCAAAACCATTCATAGAGGAACTGCTTATATCGATGGCTGAGTTGAACAAGTTGCTACTGAGCTGAATAAGGAAAATACGAAGAATATGGTTAAATTGGAAGTAATAGTACAAGGCCAAGCCGCATCTTTGAAGGGACTGGAAGACCAATTGAAGAAACTAGCCAATAACCAGAGCTACATACCTCAAGGGACATTGCTAAGTGACATTGAAGAATACCCATGGAATCAAGAGACTCACAAGGATACCGTAATAGGAACATAAACATAGTTGTAAATAGAGACTGATGTGTCCTTTCAAGATCTCTTGGAGAATGCATTATGCATATGTTTGATGAAGAGCTAAACAAAGAAATTTGCAAGTACATCTATGAAGAAGTGATGGAACGAGTAGTTAGGCAAGTGCAACTGTGTGAGCCTATTGAAAATCTCATGATACATGGGGACATATTGCACCATGAGAAAGCTAGCATAATGGATACTGCCCATAAAATTTATAGAATTACACAACCATTCAAAGTCAAGCATCATACGAGACCTCATGATGATCTAATCTTCCATTCAAGACCTCCTAAGGATACATATTTGAAGAAGGAGGCATAGACATTGGGTATAAAAGATATTTATTTGTCATATCATGGTTGGAAGAGGAGATTAAAGAGTAATGCTCATGTCACTGTCCTGTTTAAGAAATCTAAAGCCACATTGAAGCTCATTGAAGAAAGATCTTCAAAGTCACATCTGGCTGAAGATGTTAAACTTAGAGCTTGCGGGGAGGAAACCCACACATTTATTTTTTTTTATTTTCTTTATCATTATTTTTTTATTTTAGTATGTTATTTGTGTGTTTAATAGTTTGCATGTTTATTTATGCAGGTACTGGCACAACCCAAACAGTTTGCCAACCAAAGTCTGACCCATAGGAGCCTGGTCAACTCCATGTTAGTGTTATTCCTCACTCTTTATTTCGTTACACTTATCTTACATTGAAGACAATGTAAATTGTAAGTTTGGGTGTGTGTGCATGTTATTGTTAATTCCTGCTATTTAAAAACAAAAAAAAAATCGGAAAAAAAAAATTATAAGTCCTAACTAGTGAAGCATAAATCTAATGATACGTTCATTTGCTTTGGGATGAAATCTAGAAAATGATAAGTGTCCAATTGATTTTTATCCTATGCCTTGAGTATTTGATCTAGGTTAGAGTCTTAAGTATTTAAAAGTAGGTTTCTAGCAGTCAGAGTCTAGTTAGTTGACAAGTGACTAGTTGAGAAAATTTTTTGATGCTCAATGGCTGTTTGCTTATATATCTATCTTTGTTTGTAACTTTTTTATGATATATGGTATGGCTAGAGGAGAAGAAAGAAAAATCTTTTGAAAAAAAAAGGATGAAAATAGCAAAAAAGAAAAAAAATACTTTGAGAAAAATGGAGATAAACCACCTATAATCGATAAGCGTGAAGCTACCCATGAGCGAGTGTTAGGACCACAGTGAGGAACCTTAAAGGGTAGGTGAGTCAACAAATAAAGAAAAAGAGAAATCATACCATATAGAGCTTAATAGGCAAATACATGGACACTTTTGAGATATTTAAGTTATTTTGACCCATCAGATCCAAAATTTTGATATGAAATCACCGAGTTGGCTTTCTTAGGATTCAAGCTGTGAATGAACCTTTGCACACTCACATGTGAGTCTAATTTAGATGATTTATTCAAGAACATAGATTTGAGTTTTATTGGGTACTTTGAAAGTTCTTTGACTTCATTGACCTGCATTCTTTGAGGATATATTATGTATAACTACCAGGATTATTTTATTTATTTTATTAGTTTTGCATGATTGGATGTATGTGTTGAATGACGTTTGTGTGTGTCATCATTGTATGCCCTTACGAGAGTATAACTCATCCACTAGGGTCGCCTGAGGATGTAAAGGCATATTACATATGCTAAATGCAATTGTGATCCATACGAAAGTGGCTTAGTTAGTTTATTTAGGTTCATTTATCTTTATTTTATTTATCTTTATTTTGCTCGAGGACTAGAAAAATGCTAAGTTTGAGGGTATTTGATGAGCTTATATTTCATCTATTATTCAGTACATTTTTTACTTAATTTTAAGTTAGTTTATAATTTAATTTATTTTTTCAATTTGAATAGGTTTTGGAATAAGTTATGAAAAAAGTCATAAAAGCATTTAATTGGGAAATTGTCTTGCTACAAGGAAGACAATTAAAGAAATAATTTAATTTGGAAATAAATTAAATTAGAAGACTTAAAAAGTGAAGAATCCTAAAATATTGAGGATTTATTTTAAGTCATTAGGGCTGAGACATTATAAAAGCAAACTTGATTTCTCTCGATTTTTGGGTTATTTTTATCCTTGTCTCTTTCAATTTATTTTATTAGAATGTTCCCTAAAATATTCATGATTTTCTTTACTCTTATCATGAACTAATTTCTTATTCTATGGTTGTAATGGATTTCAAGCACATGTTTATTAATTAATTTGAGTCTTTTTATTCGTTTGGGTATATTATTAGATTATTTATTATTCTCTGTATTGAATGCATGTTTTATTGTCTAGCCAACAATTGAATAATTGTGGCAAATCCTTAGGAACTGGACAAAGGAAATGTGGATTAAGCCTTGAGAATAATAGTGTGTGATTTATTCGTTGAATAAATTTCCCTTTAAAATATAAAAATACTTGCAGGACATACGTAATCAAGATTATAACTTGACCATAATGAATTCAATTTAATTTAATTAACATAGACATATAGTTAATTCATTTATTTTGAATATATTTTCATAACTATCGAAAAAAAATTGTGAATAATTTAGTGTTCTAGGTCAATAATTAGTAATGACAACCCAACTGAATGGAAAATACATGGACTCGTTGCTTGCATGCTTAAGTGAAATTACAAACATAGGTTCTTCTATCTATAAGGTTTTCTCAATGTGTGTTATTTGTTCTTCAATTACTCTCCACTTAAATCATTAAATCAACTCTCATTCTCAATAGTTTAGTTTAAGTTATGTAGGTTAGTCTTGATATTAATAAGATAAATAATAAGTCCATGTGGATACGATATCCGATTTTTGTCACTGTATTACTTGAGCGATACGTGCACTTACGTGCTAAATTTATAAAATCGCGATCATCCCATTAGGACTTCCCATTTAAAATTTTCATGTGTCTTCCTACATAATTGTTAAAGAACAACAAAAGATGCACAATTCCTATAAACACATGCACATTGCTTAGAATTGCTGGTCTCCATAAGTTAGGTTTACTTGAATTGAATATGTATTAATATACCCGAGAGGTGTAGTTTGGTGGCAAATGGCTTAGGATTTAATTGTCAGGTCCTGAGTTCGAGTCAATGGGTATATTTCTTATAAGAACCTGAAACAATAGAGAATTTTATCTGCTTGGATTAAACTCGGATCGAGAAATTTGAAGGTGGGGTTTCAAATATTTCCAAAAAAAAATATTATTAATGATATCAACAAAATTAAAAATAAATTTAAATCTTCACATCTATTATCTCCATTAATTTGGAATATGCAAATCCCCATTTCGAGAGGAGACCAAAAATCACATATACTTGGAGAATAAAATTTTTATCAGTGAAAAAGGCTCTCATTTTAAATAAGATTTGAGAAAGATCATAACATACATAGTTTTATCTCTATTTTTTAACGAATAAATTATTTCTAGAATTTAAAATTATGATCAAATAAATAATAAATTAACACTTAATCATGACATCCGGTCTTTGTATCATATACTTGGAGACTAGAAGCATCCAAGATTTGACCATGTCAATTAGAAATAAATAATCTTACATAACCCACCAAAATATAAAATAATTTTTTTTAAAAAAAAAAAAAAAAAACAGAGTATGTGCAGGATGGGACCATTTGACAGGATGCTGTTTTACATTCATCCAATTGTGTGATAGAAGATTTTAAAACCCCAGCCCTCAAAAGTAGCATGGCTTTTAATGAGATTTTATCATCAACTTGTACAGTTTTGAATACATGAGAATGTTTGGTGAAATTTTATACAAAGAATCAATAAACCCACACAAAAAAAAAAGGCGAGAGAGAAAATTCACAAATTATACTTCAATTTATGAACAAAATACAAGAAGTCAGCCATCCCCTTCTTAAAAGAAAGAAAGAAAGAAAAATTGCCCAACTGAAATTCTAATTCAAGATACAAATCCACAAACTAATTCTGTAAAAATACCCATCATAATATCAATTCTCCCCATTCCAACTTGTATGCGTTGAGAAGGAGAGAAGGGAAAAAAACTATATACAAAAATGGGATTTCCTAATTAGAGAAATTAAGTGACTAAACACAATTTAATTATGATACATAATTATGATTAATTTAATTTAATTAATTAATAAGAGTAGGCCAATCGGTGCACACGATCCCTTAAAATCCCATTGTAAAGAGCCACTCTATTTGCAGGCATTCCCCCACTTTTCTTCAACTTTGAAGATGATGATGATGATAACGAAGCTTTTTTGACACCATGTTGCTTCCTGAATTCATCTCCATTTCCTCTTGGATCCACTACATCCTCGGCAAAGTGTACCCTTTTCTTCTTTTTCTCTCTCTTCTTATTCCCATCTGCAAAAAAAAATAAAAAATAATAATAATAATAATTAAATTTTGTTTTTTTAATGTGTGTGTAAAAAAAATGACTTTTGTGGTTACCAGAAGAGATACAAGATCGTAGAGCTTCTTGGGGCTGAGGAATTTCTGAAGATTTTTGAAGGCGAAAAGCCAGAAGAATCACAGTCCCAGAAACAGCAGCCATGGCCGTGGCTAACACCATGCCTTGTGAGCTCAATATTGAAGACATGGTATGATGATGATCATAGAAGAAAAGAAACTTTGAACGCTTTGAAAGCAAAGAAAGAAAAAGAAAAAGATTCAGTAGTACATGATGAATGAGAAGAATTTGAGATGATGCTTTGGATTGTTTAATAGGATTGATGACGGTGGAGTGAAAACACAAACAACAATTAAATGTGACTATTAGAATTATTAATAATCAAATGGCTAATATTTTTATACTTGTGCGTGGAAAGTGGAGTGGATTTAATTTATTTTGATTTTAATTTGGAAAAATTACATAAAAGGACCGTTAATTTTATGAATTTTAAAAACGACACACTTCTACATTTCTTGCTCCTTCAACTCTCAACATCCCTCTCAACCGCAAGCGGGTGAGCAACAACCAGTACTGAATTTGTTGATGGTGGTTTTTCACCCTAAGAAAGATCAAATATCGAGGAATGATAGAATGGAATATTTACCTGATCATAAGAGGATGGAGAAGGACCAATGACTTAGGGAGGTTGAAGACAAACAGAGGGGCCCAAGCAACATGATAAGAGAAGTTCCCCTGAGGACAAATTCGGCTGATAAAGCAAAGTTGGAAAGCTGAATCGACCCAAAGGAGAAGTATTAGATTTGAAAGTATTTGAGCATTTGTGGAATCTGACCCGAGGTGATCATGTTTTGTGAACCCGACTTGGTTTGAAAAGTCAAAACGTTTTGACCAAGCATCATTCACCTTGATATGCCGATCCAGGGAACAGAGCTGGGACCACAATTATTTTGTGCTTAAGGGTATGTGACGAATGCCCTAGTTGGAAGGATAAGCTTATGGAAGGCTGATGACGAATGTGGAAAAAGCAATTGATCGGGTGAAATCACTCACGTTACACAAGCGCACGTATTGTTCAAGTAGTATAAAATGTATTGATCTCACGAGAACTTAATACCTATGTTATCAATTTACGAAGCTAAATGTCTACGAGTATCTAATTGGTTTGATTGTTGGCTGGAAGGTGATTTTTATCTAAAACAAGTAAATAAAACAAAACATAGGTAGATTTTAAGATTTAAACAATGATATGAAAATGTCCAGGGTTTTGAATCCTACCAATATTCTTCTAAAGATGAGTGGATTATCTTATGCTTGTGTAATATGTCAGTTTATTAACCTGGAACACGAAGTTATGCAAAAGCATCTTCCGATGGTCAGATGCAAACACCCAAAGTAACTCAATTAACTATATTTCTATGTTAATTAAGAAACTCTGAATTCATTTAGTTTAAGTTCCAATTATGGCTACCCACGCCCGACAGGTATATTCCTATCCTAGAAGGAAATCTCTAAGTTGAGTGTGAGATTGTGAGCTATTGAGTCTACGGCTAAACCTAAAATCCATTTTCCAAGTTAATTTTAAGTTTACCTAATCAATCTTATTAGTGGCCAATTAATAAGAAGCATTAAGAACTAAACTCAATAAATAAACCTATACATCACATAAGACATAAGAAAAGTCAACTTATTAGATCATAGATATTGGTTTTCATCACAACCCCAGACAACGTATTTAGTTACGACAGACATAAATAAATAAAATATTATGCAACTAATTGAAAACTAAAAAGGTAAAATTTACAACAATGAAATAAAATGCTGGGGGTTTGGGGATCCACTTTTATTATTTCAAATCTAGAAATCTCTCTTATTATAATATATAAATTTGTATTATATTACCAACCGACCAAATAGGCGGTATCCTGATTAAGTCAGATTTTGATTAATTCCAACCGTCCATAAAGGCGGTATCCAATTAAGTCAGGTTAAAATAAATTTAATTAAGTCCAACTGACCATAAAGACGGTATCCAATTAAGTCAGGTTTTAAGATAGTTTATATATGACACGCTCGAAAAGTGGTCTTTTACTAATAAAATAACCTGGTGAGTCCAGGGTCGATCCACAGAGAAGAAATTTAGCAAAATAGAATACTGAACAGTGCAGAAAAGAAAAGATGATTTGTGAAGTAGTTGGAGACTTTTAGGTTGGAATATGATAATAGAATGAAATGCTGGAGTTAGGGGTTCCACATTTAGTCTTTTAAACATTTAGAAATCTCGCTTTATTATAATTTATAAATTGCCATTTTACCCACTTAATTTAATACAGGAATTAAATATGCCAATAAAAAGAACCAGTCATAAAGATGATAATTATTTCTGTCAATAATTAGTCATACCAAGGTACTAAGCATGCCAAAAACATAAAACCAGTCATAAAGGCGGTGAAACCGTTTGTCTATAACAAGTCATACCAAGGTACTTAATTATGCCAAAATCATATAAAACCAGCCATAAAGGCGGTAGAAAGATAAAAACCAGCCATAAAGGCGGTGAGAAGATAAAACTAGCCATAAAGGCGGTGCAAAGATAAAAACCAGCCATAAAGGCGGTGAAAAGATAAAAACCAGCCATAAAGGCGGTGAAAAGATAAAAACCAGCCATAAAGGCGGTAGACAGATTGTCAATAATTAATCTAGAATTAAGTCAAGTTTTAATAATTAGATTTCAATTTTTTTATTATAATATAAGCGAGTTTAATCTATGTTTTCATTATAAAAGTTTCACCCTCACGCGTCGCGACGCCCATTTTCTTCTTGCGTCACGACGCGCGTGCATGTTGGGACACGTGCCAGAGAATACTGAATCCATATTGGGGACACGTGTTGGTGAGTCGGCGGTGTCTTTGTTTCATTAGGTGCGTCACGACGCAACACATGCGCCACGCGTCACGATGCGACTAGTGACATGATGGGGACACGTGTTGAAAGGAAGGCGCGTCGCGACGCGATGTAAATGCTGTGTCGCGATGCATGTGTTGATTTCTGATTTTTGCCCTTTTGCAGTCTGGTTTGTCCTGTCGAGCTTCCGAGCAGTATTTTACCTGACAAATAACATAAAATAACACAGTAAAAACACTCAAAGCATGACATAAAATATTATTTCACAAATGTGCCAATTTTAAGGAGATTAGTGAAACTATAAGTGTAAAATGATTAACTTATCGTATAATAAATATACATTTTTAGTGTTCATCAATATATTATAAAATAAGGGAGATTATTCTAAATTATAATAATAAAAGTTTCACCTTCACCCCAGCAGCAAGAAGTTACCTATTCATGCTTTTAAGTAAAACAAAGAAAAATTTATTACTTAAAAAAATTAAATACAAGAAAATTGAAATTAAACAAACAAGATACTCTCTTCTTAGTATTCTACGGAAATTCCCCTTAAGAAATTATGAAGAATTCAAATGAAATCAGCCTCTATTTATAGGCTTCAAAATCGGGCCGCGTCGCAACTCAAAGAGCTAGCGCGTCGCGACGCGAGATACAGTAGATGGCGGCTGTCGGAAGATTAATAATTATACTGACGTCATGATAACACGGTTATGATGCAATGATGATGCACGTGATGACGCAATGATGATGCTGTTAGGGCAGTTGTGGAACCCCTAGGGTCGGATCGGTGCCCCGGGCAGCGGAAATGGGTCTAACCCATGGATATCAAGTATGGGTGTAATTTTAAATTTTTTGATAAAATACTATATTCCATTACAAGTGTATTGGAAAAAATCGGGATTGAAACGGAGTCCGGAAGCTCCCGAACAAAGGAAAACAAAATCAGTGCGCGCGAAGGGTGCCATGCGGGTGCACTACACGCGCTACAGTGCGCATGCACTGCGCGAGTGTACAGTGCGCGCTACAGTACGCGCGACACTGTAGCGCGCTAGGCATGGCAAGAAGACCCGGACCCGGCCCGGGTCCGCATGGACCCGGACGACCCGGGTCCGGATAGACCCGGATCCACAAAAAAAAATTGCGGATCCGGGTCTAAATTTTGAGGACCCGCACTGTTCCGGGTCCAGTAATTTCCGGAACCGGGTACCCGGGACCCGGTTTTAAAAAAAAAAACAAAAAAAAAAACATAACATAACCCTAATTCCTAAATCATCTTCAGTACTCTTCACTTTTCCTAAATCACACAGCCACCATCTTCACTTTTTCAATCTTCCTAATCCTAAATCACACATCTTCTTCTTGGGTTCTCTCTTAATTCATAAAACAAACTTTTTTCTTCATCATCTTCTGAAGATGAAGAAGCTGACTCAGTTTCAATTTCAAAACTGAGTTGATGTTGATGTTCCCTTTCTTGTTCTTGATTTACTTTATGAGGATTTGGAAGATTCAACATATGAGACCTCATGTGACCACCCAAAGCTCTTCCATTTGAAAAATTCTTCAAGCAAAACTTACACCTGAAAATGAGTTTAATTTTTTTTAAAAAAAAAAAAAACAGTGCAGTTGCGGTACCCGGGTCCGGACCCGGAAGCGTTTTTCCGGGTCCAATACCGGACCCGGGTCTATTGGAGAAATTGCGGATCCGGATCCGGAAATTGCCATCCCTAAGCGCGCAGCAACCTTTTTTTATTATTATTTTATTTCATTTCCTTTTGCATTCAGCTCACATTCCAGTGAGCTGAATGGATTAGGGTCTTTGACCCTAATCTATTCCGGTCTTCCCTAAACACTTCAAAAACACTCAAAATTAATTTATAATTTCAAAACCAACATAAACACATGTTATAGAATAAAAATCTAGTTTTTCAAAATATCAAATATTTTTCTAAAAACATAAATTTATTCTAAATACGCATTAGCGTAAATTTTGAATCCATTAGACAAACTATTTTAGAATCCCAATACGAAATGTCCCGTGAACAATTCTAGTCCACCTAAAGGTGGTCAAGTGAATCTAGAATGGTAGTCATAGCTCTAAGCTTTAATTTAGAGTTCCAAACTCCTATTACTTGTTTCATGTCTAACATGAACATTTTGACCTAATTACATGCATGTTGTGTTTATACTTCTAAAATATCCTAACACAATTGATTAGCCTTATTCA